>JASCZW010012174.1:0-29357 GCA_034211315.2 Aedes japonicus
CCATGCCAAAATAAACAATCATAAGTGAGATCAACTTCCCTTCAATACATAACTCATTTCGTGCATTATTTTTCAGGAATCACATCTGATAGGAACCTATTCTGCGAAAGCATTATTATTTTTTCGTTTGAGAGAGATTTTGAGGAAAATCATATAATCCACAGTAAGTAACGAATACTCATGTCCAAATTTCTAAACCAAAATGCTTACCTTTTTCCATTTTGAATCCTTCCTACGCCATTGGTCAAGTATGTGCCGAAAAGGGCACATTTTTGAACTTCTTCTATCTGGTGAACAGCAAGCGTGCCAGATTTTTCGAATGCCCTGTACATGATCAATCAGAGATTTACTAAAACTTCTGGCATCCCTGGTTGGATGCTCAATAAACTATTTCACTTACACAGTGAGGACTACCGATCGGTATATGAGATGCGATCGACGGTTTCTTTATCTTAGTGATGGATTTTTTTTTCACTTTTTGTTCAGCTTTTCTTTAAACTATGAGTGCCGATTGATTTACGTCCGAAATTCATTGAAAACTTCAATAAATATTCTGATGGAAGCGTTTTTGTTAACTTCAAACTTGCATGGTAATAATTCTACAATGTATAGTGGAGTGCGGTAAGGTGCACGATCTATCACAACACTGGTAAATATAAAAGCATGAGCATGAGCATGATCGACTGCTTGTGGTTGCTACTCTGTTATTGCCAGATCGGCTGTTATTACACAGAGAACCAACAGATGATGTTTGGGAGTAACAGTCATCCTCAATGTGTAAAAACTGGCGATCTAGAATTTACAAAAAGCAATACCAGCGCCGGCCGCATCCATGCAGGTCAAATAAGGATAGGGCAGGAGTATGTTGACGTGACACTCGCTTTGATGGAAGCCGAGAACACCTCTGCACTTCTCAACACTGGTAAATATTAAAATAGAAAAAATTGTTTCTAATATCCATTTAATCCAAAAAATCTCTATGATTCATCCAACGTGCTGTGCAAACCAGGTGAACAAACAGAGTCTCTCAGCGAGTCCATTTCTTGAGTGTGATTGTGATGGTATTTCAGGTAGCCTTTCCCAAGTCACAATTGGTTGCAGCAACTTCATTGTGACTCAATTGAGTGACATTGAAGACATTCTTTAGTTGGTTTGCAACATGTTAGCTACTAAGAGTAACAAATAGGCATTAACGCATTCTACAAGCCTAAACCATCAGAGCGTCTATTTCACCCTTATGGAAATGTAGGGCTGATAAAGGCTAAAATGAGACAGAACACACAAACTTGTCTGTTGTAAACAGCTGAATGCACGCTAAAATGGAGCGGAAAGAATTTAATCAGCAAGCTGACTTGTGTGACAATGTAGTGAATGAGCCGGAATATGAGAATGAATCGAACGGAAAGATGACTACGTTATAAAAGAACAGTGCATAGCCAGTTTTACAAAATGTTTGGACTTGCGGGTTTTAAAAGGTTTGCTAGTAATATTTTATTTTTCCATTTCCATCTTTACAATTTCAATGTTCAATGCATAGGAATCTTCCAGAAATAACATTATATCAATAATTTTCTCGGTAGCCTTGTTAGATAGAATGGAGACTAAAACAAATTTCGGAAAGAGCATTTTAAAATATTCTAACGGTGGATGAACGATCCCAGAGTCCCAATGTTTTCAAGTGGAAGGCTATTGTGTCCTATAACATATCAGAACTAGAGCAAAACATGAATCCGTAAACTTAACAAAGTTCTCAAAAGAGATCCAGATACAAATATATGCAAAGAAGATTTCAAATGAGATGGAATTCTTTAAAAAAAAATAAAGGATGAACTCAGATTTTTAATCGGTAAACGAGTCCTGGAAGATGTAAAGGTGATCCATGGTCAATACATATTTAGAAGTTATGATTGGCCCTGGAAAATCAAACTTCTCCTAAAATTTTCAATTCAGGTAACCGATTCAAATTCAATCCGAGATCCAAGAGATCCGGAATATTCAAAATATAGCGGTAGGAATAGTAAATTTTCTGGTCTAATCTTAGAGATGAGGACATATCGTAGACTGTTGTTAGACAAAATTCGGAACTGGAAGTTGGAAACTATTGAACAGAGAGTGATCCACCAGATTAGGAACATGACAAAAACTATTCAGCTCATTCAGCTGATTTAAATAGAATTTTCATCCAACTGAATACTGGATGACCGAAACATGAACATCGAAACTTAAGAACATTCGTGAAAAAAGTGAACCCGCAAAATTGACTTTGAAACTATATAATAAGGGCTGTTTATTAAATGGTAAGATATCCAGAACAAAGAGTTTTTAAGTCACTCATAGAAATATCATTAGAGTGATTGTGCTCGAAATATGGACCCAGGGATTTTGAAAACTGCAATCTCTAATATCTTTGGAAGGTATAAATTCATGCAACCGATTCCACATCTTCGCTAGTCACAGAACTCGATGCCAATGACTTGGCCACTAAGTAATTAAAATTTGGATTGAAGAATATTTCTAACTCTATGTAGCTTTTGATGTAGCTTATCATCTCCCAGCTATATGAATTTAAAAGTTCCCCAAACAACAATAACAACAATCTAGGCAGCTTCTAGAAAATTCAATAACAAAGTTGCCATGATCGAAAATAGCCTTCTAACAGCTTCGTGAAAAATAAAGAAAATTAAACAAAAAATGTTTCCTTGCCTTCTTTACCGCTGGCATCTCAATACATGCAGAGAGAGTCAACCGACTGTGTGTAGAAGCGCCGATTTATGAAAAAGCAAGTAAGAACATTGACCACAAAGCTTTCAATATTGAGTACTACATCTACATGCCTTCGTGAGATGTGCAGATAATGGGGCAGTCACCGACGCGAGTGCGACTGTCCAGGACTCTAAACGAGGCTCCGGCTGGTCCAAGAACTCTAAAGTCGTTCGTACTTGTAACTACAGCAGATGCACATTGACTTCTTTCAGTATCGACGCCAAGACGACAAAACAGTTTATCAACCCTCATACTCGCTTCGGCTGACCCTCGTCGGTTCGCTCGGACAATCATTGCGTCAAGTGTGGTGAAAACCTCACAGAGGACTCCTGCAGATTAGCTGTGAAGAAATGTATCTACTGCGGTGAGAATCCTCACACTATGCAGGAGTGCCCAAGGTACGAAAGTCAATCCGACAAAGTGCAGCCTTCCATCACCGAACGCTCCACGCAGACCTCCACGAAGAAATGCTTAAGGCTTCAACAGCTGACTGAAATTTGTCAGAAGCAGACAGCTGTTCAAGATGAAAGTCAATTTTTCAAACAGTCAGTTGAAGATTCAGACTCTGACTCATCTGATGAAGGTATCCGATAGCGCGCCGTAAAAAAACTAAAATCACCTCCATTAGACTGAAAAGTTTTCAGGTCAATGGGAGAGAAATCGTTAAACCGAAGGATCCCACTGCACACACTCGCAGATGCAGCAAGAACACTCCATCACTACCCAAAAATAATAACAGCAACAAAAAGGCAACTTCTCAAGTATTCCAAAAGGAATCCAAGTGCGATCGAGGATTCTAAGCTTTTTCAGACATTGCCGTACTCATCCTAGGACACACGTTCAATTTGAAAGAACCTCCCAGTATCGTCAAATATTGTTACGTGTTGGATCAAAAATTGCGGAGGAATGAAATTACCATATCCATCAGACCCGACCAGAAGGGCATAACATAAACATAACGAAATTATAGCAAACCTTGTTACGACTAACTGACTATGATATAAATTTTTTAAAGACGTTTTCATCTCGATAATTGCATAAAATACTTAAAACAAATTAAGATATGATACCCCGCGAGGCACAATCTGCGTAAAGAAATAAATTAATTGTCACACTAGCTGATATAATTTTGCTACATAATAACAAAACTGTAACAAAGTTTGTTGTTTATGCTATATCTATATTATAGTTTGCTATAATGTAGCTACCCTTTGAGGATTTTTTGTAACAATTACTGTTATTTTAACTACATCCGCGATCTAAATTCTAAGAACCTCTTTTATAAAAACAGCGTAACTGAATAACAAGACTTAAAATAATTTTGTTGTTTCCTTTTAGTCGGGTAGTATCATATTCATAATTCGTTTCATCCATTCATGCAGAGTTCCCTTTTTTTCGAACATTTTCATAATATAATTGGCGTAGGTTTTTATCAATTGTAATATTCCCTTCTTTTTTAAATGAGTTGTTCTTAAAAATATGGCATTTATAGGTTTCAGGGTTAAAATTGACATTTGAAAATCATATGTTTTCTTCTCTGATGCTGAATAGCTTGTGAGTTTTTGGATTGACTAAAAGTATGTATTGCTTTGTTATGTTTGGTATAATTCATTCGAACCAACTGAAACGTAATTGCCACAAATAGGCCAATATGGCAAGTATTGTTATCTCCAATTTTTATAAAGTAGGCTGTTCTTTAAAACATTCTTACATTATTTTACAATCTATTATATAATTATTTTACAAAATAATTTATTTTTCTTTAAAATTTAAATGTATGTGCAAAGCCATAACGCCAAATGAATTTGATAAATTGCTTAGAAATTGATCTAATTTTATGGTATTTATGCCTAACTGTCATTACGCCAAATGTTTCTGACGCAACATTAATTTACATATTTTCAATCCAAATAATCTTTCTCAAACTGTTCGGTGCCAATGCCAAAAAACCTTTATACCAATTGAACTTTGAATGTCTAAGTTATGCCAAATTATAATTTTTCCCACTGAACCTGAAGCAGCTTCCGCTTTCTGATATGTATACCAAATGGTGTTTATGCCAAATGACCGTAATATTTTAAATTTTTTCATTGTTTTATGCCAAACGGCCTTTATGCCAAGTGACCATATGATTATACAACATATTATGCCAAATGACATTATACTTATCGCTTTTATGCCACATGGGGTAGTCCCTTTTTGAACAGCAATCATAAACTGAAATTCTTTTCTGACACGTTCCAGCATAACAATTCAGTTTTTGATCCTGGTGACCACAATATGAACCTCTGGAGATATCGACATGAGTTGTGAAAATTTGAGAACATATCTCAGGATAGTCGGGAGATTGAATCAGAAAACAATGGATGCTATGACTGGAACTGCGAGGGCAGAAACGTGTTCACAATGTTCCCGTAAATATAATAGATCTCATGTCTTGCTATATGAAACAGTGATTTGTTCTTGAAGTAACTTCTAACGAATTTTAATTGACCATAGAGTGCGACAGAGTGCCGTCTTTTGCAGCTATTATTTAACATTCTCGAAATTCTTCAACCGATTTAGATTACATAGGGTGATTAGAAGAGTGCACCCATTGAAGCATTAAATGGAAAATAATCCCATTTTCAATTGGATTTTTTATCAGAAAATATTAATCAACCCTAACAGTAGGTCTAATCAAATTTAAGAAAATAACAAATCCAGAAATAATCACGAAGGCATGTCAAGAATTTAAATTTGTGTAGCAAGTCCCGAGCAGCTAACCAATCCAAAAATATCGAAAATGTGTTTAGCAGATTAGCAGGCACTCCACAACAGATCATACATCTCCAGCGCCATCAAAGGTTCTTATGGAGACGCATGATTTTCCGTAAATAAAATCCTACATTGTATGTGTTATTCCTAAACGCTCGACAGCAGTGAACCGCTCAATGTCACTGCGCTTCCTCTCAGATAAGGCACTTTGTATCACAGAACAATCGCGCACGTGACTTTCTCGGCAACTAGCAAACATCACACATTGATCACTTAATTGGCACTCCAGTTCGAACCACAGAACCAACATCTGTGTTTTTAAAAATAAACAAATTCAATATCACAACCCACTGCGTCTCGCCATAAATCACACCCACCGAACCCGCACACAATCGGATTCGATGTTTCTTCCATTCATCATTCACTGAAAATTTCTCCGTCACCGTCGTCGTCGTCGGCAAACAATCCAATTTCGAATCAAGGCCACACGGCCGAAACGTCGAAAAACAATGTTGCCCCGATGTCCAACGCCAATCCAAGTCTCGTTGGTGCTCCGGATCAGTGGACCTCAACGGCCCGGATCATAATTCGAACAAATTAAAATCCTGAAAAATCCGTTGAACTCCGTCATTCGCGACGATAGAAACAAAAACACCGAAATCGTAAAAGCAGGTCAATCAGTCAGTTCGCCACTGCTACGGTCGCGCACGTTTCCTTCCTCGCAGAAATTATACCACCAAACTCGACCGACCGGACACGACTAACCGCAGGAAGACTACGTACGTGGTGGGCTGCTGCTGCTGCCGAAGCGCCAAAACAACAACAACCGTATCATTACTAACTACCACCACCACCGCCATCGCCACCACGGCCGAGAAGGTCTGATTGGTGCACTGCAACCAACGAGCACGAACGAGCTGCGACAATTTTGACGTGGATTGTGGTGCTGTACTGCTCTGCACACTACACGGCTACAGTTAGTAAGTAGTGTAGTAACCGCTAAGTGATTTAACTCTATATAATGTAAACAACACTGTCGGCGATTGAACAGGCAGAGCGCGGTGCGGTGGATGAACTGGCCTTAAGACCGTACCACTACAGAGCAGCAACCGTCATGATCATCGCCATCATCATCATCACATGCATGTGCATAAGGTTGTGCGGGTTTCCCCGGCCTTCGAATCAATGCAAACGTTCATCGTCATTGTTATCGTTATCGATATCCGAATGGCTTCGATTAGGTTGGAGTACAGAAAGAAAGAAAATGTTCGAGTTTGCACTCAGCCCCCAGGGGCGAGTTGATAGGACTTTGGGTTGCCATTTGAGTATCGAAATTTGTTCGGAACAGATTATGAAATTTCCTTCATGATGGCGCCGGTTGTGTGCTGGTAAGCGTGGTTGTCGCTCACCTCTGTCAATCTGGTATCAATTCCAGTCGACGCAGTTGGAATTTCCCGAGAAGTACCGGGAACTTCTAATTTAAATGAACCACTCTTGACCGATACAGTTATTTTTTTCTTAACCTTCCTAATGCATTAGGAAAAAAAAACTTTTATTTCAGGGATATAAGCGCAAGGATCACGTAGGATCGCGTTGGTTGATAGTAATAATGGTATCATTTAATTTACACGTATCATTACCCATATGGTTGGTTAACATGTTAATCAAATAGTTCCATAATAGTTTTGCTTTGGATGTATCCCGTTCTTATAAATTTTGCTCCATACTGCATTATCGTGCTCTTGATCTTTCTGGGCCATGCTATTCAACGCTAGTATATTATAGCACGCGACAGGAACCGAGGAGCGAATAGCCAGTTTTAAGTGGCCCGAAATTTTATCATTTCATTTGGTAGACTCTGTCGAAAACTGAAATCATTTTGGTTCATCTCGCGTGCTATATACCAGCGTTAAGAGCATAGCCCTGAATGAAGAGAGGCATGAAAATACAGTGCGAAGCAAAATTCTGAAAAGGGGAAGGGCCTCAGTTATACAATCACACACCGGCAACAGAGCGAAATAATTTTGCATTTTAAGCCATTAGTTACCCGTGTTTGAGGACCCGGGTAGGGAAAAACATATTTTCAACCTGTTCATACCGAGATTTACATGGGAGCAATTTTTAAGTAAAACAATTGCAGGTTTATTATATCAGGGATATATCCGCGAGGTTCACGTAAGACCACCTTGGTGTATAGTAGGTGTTGCGACAGCTACGGAAAGTTTTTCTTCTTTGAGCCGCTGCAAATCAAGAGAAGCGCGTAAAGCTCGAGAGCTTGATCTCGATGATCGGCTCTTCCTGGAACTGGCAACAGTAGGCGTAATTTGCTGCAAATTGAGGTTACCATCTGTATGATTAATATCATCCAACATCTGCCTTTCCGTAGTTGTTCCAGAGGAAGGATTATTCACGGAATTTGGCATTTTCGCAAGATTTCACTTAGAAATCTAAAAAGTTTTGTTGTGACAGCTACGGAAAGTTTAGGACAATCTTATAGCATGACTCGAATTGTACTGTTGCCTGAGTCAGCTTTTTAGCTGCAATTTTATTTCATCAATTAGTGCTAAATTATTACCTCAATATCATAAATTCACTTACATTTCTAGTCCTTAATGTTAGCTTGTCCACTGTCCAACAATTTTAATTAGGAATTTTATTTATTACAGACTAAGTTTTATCAATTCAGTGTTCTTTGTTTCTCGTTAAAGTAAATTCACTTGTCTTTGTCTAGGTAACCAATTTCAACACAATTCCATTGTGCCCCTTGACAGCTTGCTGCTTGTGGATCGAGTGACCCTGGGTGCTGATTTCTCGTCGTTCGGAACAGTAAGAATGGCATCATCTAATTTATACATATCATAACACATATGGTTGGCTAATATTAAAATGTTTTTATTATTTTGCTTTGAGCCATCTCTTCTTATGCCATACATTTTTCAGGTCGAGTATAATTGGTGTCGAATTTACCACTCTCGGCTGAATGCCTCAAACAATCCAAAATTTACTTTTCTTGATAATATGCAATGGTTGGTTAGGATAAATCACGAAAATTTCACTAAAACTTACATTTTCGGTTAGTTTGTTCTGTATTTAATCTTGATAGTAGTTTATTAAACTCCTCGTCACCGTGAATTGCTGGCGGCAAGATTCTAAGGATGATTTTAGTAATCTAGTTGTCACAAACATCCATTTCCACGAAATGCCCGAATCCCGCCAGCGCGGATTATCGATTTTTACGACCCATTGCCGCAGCAATAGGTCGAGCGGGGTAACTTGCAAAATTTTGCAGCGCTTACTTCTATATGGGCAAGCGCAATCGATAATTTGCGAGCCAGACGCGCAATCGTGAGAAAACGGATGAGATAGAAAAAAACCGAGATGAAATCTTCGTAACGTGAGAGCGAAAAACAGAACCGTACCGTTTAATCGAACTAAAATGCCCCTATGAAATCATTGTTCAGTTATAAAACCAGACAGCGGCAACAAATCAAAATAATTTTGCAGCTGAGGGGTGTGGCTATGGCTGTATTAAACATGGAATGCAACCTGATGAAATAAAAAAAAAAAAAACGATAAAACCATTTGTTACCCGTTTTTGAAGACCCGGAAAGGGAAAACTATATTTTTAACCTGTTCATATGCCGATTTGTGCGGAAGCAAGAGTACCATTTAAAAAAACATTATACTTTTAAAATTAAATAACTTAAATTTAAATTTAAAACATTTGTAAGTTTCTCTGTTCTATTCTGTTCTGTCAAACGAGAGTTATTAACATTCAAAAACCTTCCACTTTTTGCGTAACGCTCTCAATTTTTCATGAAACCCGGTATAGAAAAGAGAAACGTAGTCCTACGTTAAAAGTTACACATAGTGCATTGAGGCATCACAAATGACTCCAGATTTTGCTTCGCCCCCAATTTTTTTTTAAACCGATTTTTGATATCTTCTTCTTCTTCTTCTTTAGCATTTCAAGCTTATTGCTTATTGCTTGCTCTCAACTTAGTGTTCTAGATGCATTTCCACAGTTATTAATTGAGAGCTTTCGATGCCTGGTACCATTTTTGCATTAGTATGATTGTGTGGCATGTACAATCATACGCTGTGCCTAGGGAGTCGAGAAATTTTCCTTAACGAAAAATTCCTAGACCAGACCGGGAATCGAACCCAGCCACCTCCAGCATGGTGTTGCTTTGTAGCTGCGCCTTTACTGACTGAGCTAAGGGAGGACCCGATTCTTGATATCTTGGCCCCAAATAAAAGGATTGGATTTTTACCGTTCGATGACTCAACATTCATAATTTTATATACAGGTTATATTATAGAAACAGGTTTCGAAATTGTCTTCTTTTGGCCCTACCAGAACCGGTTCCAAAGTATCCGGATGTGGCCAAATTCACTGGTAGATCATTCCATAGATGTTTTCGACTATCAGTATTCAAAACCATGACTTTTGAACCGTCGAACGGTACAAATACTTTGGGTTCCAAAATTGTCCTCTTTGGATCCTCGGATGAATACTAGAACCGGGTCTGGGTTCCTATGCGCCCATAATGGCCAGTTTAAAAAAAACATGCCAGCAAGTCGATTTTAGAATCGAGGCCAAGATATCAAAAATCGGTTTAAAAATAAATTTTTGGTAGCGAAGCAAAATCTGGGGTCATTTTTGATCCTGAATGCATCATGTGTAACTTTTTTTGTAGCTTCTCTTCTAAAGTTCTCTGAAAGCTGCAACTGCCTAAAGTATGTTGGTTTTCAAAAGTAAGGAAAAGTCGAAAAATTTCGAATCCCTAGTTTATTCCGTTTAGACGTTAGAGCTTTATTGAGATGTTGATTGGTCAAAACCGACCCCAATCCACAAGGAAGGTTAAATTGGTACATGCTTAACTGAATCTGACAGAAATGTGAACGTGGTCTAAGCATTTGTGTTTGTTTGGCTGTATCAGATAAGTTTTTGTGTATTGTCGCAATTTCACCATGAATAATTTTGTTGGGAAAAGGGTTTGTTTGTTTTTTTTTTCAACGAGATTTCTGCTCTTTTTCATAAATCAGAGCATACGAGTGGTATAAAAAGACTTAGAGTGGTCATGAAGGACTCGTTCTTGTGATCTCAACATCTCATCTGGAACCTTTCAACACATTGTTGTTGATCGTTTGGGCATGCAACGGCTTCCGAAAGAGTTGGGTTTCGTGCAAAAAGGCCATTGAAACGAAGTTGCTTAAGACATGATTTCTGATTTCCATAATAACGGAAGAGAAGACATGGGTCTTTAAACTTAAAATGCCACTTCGGGGAAAAGGATTTATTCAAGCTCGTTGAAGTTATAAAGCTATGAAAAATAATGCGACGAAGAAGCTGCAGGACATCCCACTGGTAGCCTATGAAACGTGCCCAGATCTTTGGGTCAATCATAAGCACATATGCGTTCCGTCAAAAGAGACAAAATTATTTTTAGTGATTCAGCTCTGACTTTCAATAAGCAGAGAGCGCAGAAAGCAGAAATGTTTTAGGGATGGATAATATAACTTAATATAAGATTATAAATCATAGAAATAATATGAAATATTTCCAACAAACCCAAAAACAAATTACTAAGTGTGGAAACTGCGAAACGTCAAATATTGCAGAGCTTTTGTCATCCTTCCGAAATTCTGAAATAGAGCATTTCGAAGATCCTGGACATGTAATCTAAATTGTTTTTAATATATAAAATACGACCTCTTCTAACAAGAAAATGTGGAAAAGGCGAAAGAAGCTCAATGTAACTGCTTCAAACGATTATGTTGAATTCCATAGTACTGGTGATGACATTAATACTCATTTTAGTTATAACTTTACACGGGATTCTAACCTCCGTCCCAAACAGCCTCTACAATCAAGTGGTTTCAGCTTTTCACTTTGCACTGAGTTAGAAGTTTCTTCAGCAATCCTTTCTATTCACCATGAGGCACCAAGAGTGAACAACAATGTTTTTGGCTAGAATGAAAGATATGAAGAGAAAGTTTTGATAGTTCCGCTAGTGTGCGGCAGGCTCGGAAATATGACAGATGGTTTTAGGAAAATTGAGCGAAAAGGGCATGTGTACAGTGGTACTCGAACCAACGACATTTTTGCCTAACATCCCACTGCGGGGTAGGTCGAAGCACGGACTAAGTCCGCCACTTCAACGCTTGTATCATGTTTTTGATATTATTCAAGTAGCAATATTATCAAAAATAGTAATTGGGCGTCATCTAACCCAATTATTTCCAGAATGCTGTCTTAATGGCTGCGTTTGTATCAGATTAGATTACATTAGACAAACTGCAAGACCGGCGTGATTAATCGAATCTTCCTCTCTCAACTTTATTTTTAATATCATTGTGGAATATTGATCATTTGGCTCTGTAAAGTTGATTCGATTGTGCCTGTACAAATGAATGAACTTGTTCAGACAAAAAATATATTCAACCGCCACCAGCAAATCGATGCACCCTTCGGCCTCTATTTTAATATATTGAACGCATTAACACAAATTATAACCCATTGTTGCCATCATCGTCAACATCATCACTATCATCATCATCATCATTTTTTTCTACAACCACAAAACACACACATGATGGAACCACACATGTTTCACACCCGATCGGCACCCGATTCGTCGCTTATGATTGACTTCGTGCCCACTCGCGGTTCTCGCTGGTTCACTGCCTACTACTACTGCTGCTGCTCGTCATCGTCGTCGGTTATTGTTGTTATTATTGCTTCATTGTTATCTTTTTCGGTTTTAAAAACTACCGTTTCGTTTATTGTTCAACTTCGTGCGGCTTCGAGGTTTATTTGATATTCGGTGTAAACATTACTCCCTTTCCCTACTGACTTTCAAGCAACAAGAAAAAAAAACAACCCGTCATTTACATTTCACGGTCGACGTTTCTGGCGGGGGTGGGATGTCGTTTCTCTCTCTCCTCTTCTATCTTCGTTCGGCTTATTATTGTTTACAAGTCAATCCTACCGGCTTTCGAACTCACGGAACTAACGCTAGCGTGTGCGGTCATCAACTTAAAAGTGCTTTTCTCCAGCGTGACAACTTTATGCACTACTACTAACCGGACAACTAATGGTCGAAGTGTGTGGAAAGGAAAGTCCAGATGACATCATCGAAAACCAGATGGGAGACCATCAGGTCACTGCGGTGCAATATGTCCGGCTGTTTGGTGATGCACAAATCAAGATGAAGACGCTTCTCTTGATTTGAATTGACTTCCAGATTGAAATATCTTCGAACTAAAGTCAGAGGGGTCTCGGTTCTGAAAAAAAAAGTTCATTCAAATGATGAAACTGTCCTCCAGTGAGGTTGCAGCAACACACCCTGCATGTTATTACCCGCATGCAAAACCGTCAAAGTGGAGCTCTAATTGCTCCCCGGCGTCACAGCGCGACATCAACGTTGCACATATTGTATACCGAAGGCGGTGAAATCTTTAATTACAGATGATTAGTCTTAAACACGTCGATAGTACAACACAACCATCCTCTGTAAGCGACTCGTGTAATTCTGAATCAAAGATGTTACCTAACCTCAACAACCTCACTGGATGCGGGTGATGACTTGCGACATTCACGGTCAAAGCCGACCTGCATTTACACGCCTCCTATGACTGCAGTAAATTGCAGTGACGTAAGTTTCTGCACGGTTGCCATAAAAGCAACGAGATCCGCCCAACTGGCGAACGGATGCGATACATCCGTCAAACAATCACAAACCACAAAGAACGGAAAGGTGTCCTAACTGCTGTTTGTCATGATAGAGGGAGCGAGCGAGTGAGCGAGTAAGCCTGGGATCCCGCAAACTATCGGCATCGGGAAAACAGCGAAGGAAGAAAACTTTCCTCCGGTTTTCGTGGTTGGCGTTTTCCCTCGTTTTAAATTGATTGCATAATTTCAGAAACCACTTGAGCGAAGTTTTACAACTTTGGATACCTAGCGGTTGTGTGGTGAAATATCGAAGCGACGACGGATGGGGACGGAATTGGGGCAGTTTACTCGAAAGTATTCGTCGAGGTATGGTTCTACCGGTGGGAATTTCGGGCATCGGAATGCTGTGGAAAACTGGAGGGCTTGTTGGAGCATTCTGAGAAACGCAAAACAATGGTATGGGGGATGATTTCCAACGAGGAGCGATCGAATCTTAGATAGAAGGTCAGAGGACAAAGGTGTCGAATGTACAAAAGATAACATCGGATGGCAGAGTGATTCAAAGAGAGAAAAAGTGACAAAGAATTGTTCACAAATGGAAAAAAGGGACTATATTCCAGATCAACCAGTCAGATATAGATTAATGAAATAGTTCATTGTGCTTGCGAAAGCTTCTAACGAAATTTAAACGAACTCGGGATAACAAGGATTTCATTGAGGTGGAATAAGGGTCTAGCTAGTTTCGTCGATTCAAATGCAATCAAATTTGCGTCAGTCAAATATGGCGTATTCATAGTCTAGACTAAATGAGTTAAAACAAAATATGTTTGTATACTTCAATAATTTATGAAATTCCATCTCATGTATAACAGAGCGCTTGTATTGCATTAAAGCTATTACTATAAGGAATTAATTCCATTAGACTTTGGCAGCATAGGGTCTCACGAAAATTGGTATGTACTACCTGCCATACAACTCATTTTATTGGCATTCTCTTCCTTCTTCTTCATGATCTTAAAACATTAAGAGCATTTAAACACAGCACACAGTGCTTAAAATGTATCACGGCAATTAAATGGTGCTCCGATCAAAATTTGGCCAAACAGTCTATTTGAGTCTATTTATTAGTTCAGTTAATACTGCATACAGGAGCTAAGCTTCCGTTTTACCGAATGCGAATTGCCGGATCTTTCGTTTAACACCTGCCATGAGATTTTGTACAGTCTCCTTTTCCACTTTATTCGCCGCAGAACGTCAGTTTGCCTTGAACTGTTTCTCGCTCAAAACAGCTTTTTGAGTCTTTTTAAGGTTCCGCTTGACGATGACCCAATATTGTTCGATTGAGTGGAATTCTGGCGTGTTGGGTGGGTTCTTGTCCTTGGGCCCCCCTTGAACGTTGTTGGCAGCATACCATGGCCGTTTTTCCGTAATGGCAAGATGACAAATCCGGCCAATATAGAACGGAACAATTGTGTCGCTTGAGGAAAGGCAGTAGACGTTTTTGTAGGTACCCAAGTAGCACTCTACGACCTTTATTAGTTGTAGTGACTTGATTATGACTTAGCAAGTCATATTTATGTTATCTCAACCAAATGGCAACAAGTGTGCTACTGGGGTACTCACTCAGATAAATTTCCTGGTTGACGGTTACGGTCGCAATGTAATCGTTGCTCTTCAAGCCACAGGTACAGATAGCCGCCACACCAGATATTTCTTCGCGAACTTTGACAGTTTAATGTGCTTGAAAACATTTGCCACCTTTCCCCGTCCGGTTGCCGTATAAAATTCCTGTCCAGGAAGCTGTTTAAAGTCTGACTTGAAGTAAGTTTCAAACTTCTTCAGCATAGTCGTGTATAACTTTCGCGATCGTGCTTTGGCCGACGTGTTTTGTTTATCGTCGCGATTTGAAGTCACCACTTTCTTGTAAGCCGACAGTCCAGCTCGTTTTTTAGCTGTATCCATGGTTGAATGCGCCACTCCTAGCTTCTTTGCGACATCTCGGACGGAGAGGTTGGGGTTCCGCTTGAAACAGCGGGCAACTCTTTCTGTCGTCGCTGGCGGCTTTCGATTTCCCCACGATCCAGCTTTCCTTGTTGTCGACAAACACTTTTAATACGTTGATAACAGTTGATTTAGCCACATTCAACAATTTCACGAACTTGGCGTGAGAGTAGTTATGATTTTCGCCATGCACGTGCAAAATTTTGATGCGTTGCTTCTTTTCCTTCGACGACATTTTGATAACTGAATTGCTAATCTCAAAATCAAAATAGAGGCATGATGCTACACAAACACATCTTCAAAATGAGGGGTGTGCAATTTTTAATTTTAATGCACGATAAAAGGAAATGCGGCAAGTTTAAGTCGACCAAATTTTGATGGAAACACCCTTTATTACAAAGTAGATAACTATTTAAACCAGTTTACACATCTCACTATCGATTATTTGTTTCAAATTATTTAAATTAATAATCTTAATAATTTTAAATAAATAATCGATAGTGTAGTAAATACGCACATTCCTTTTTTGTTCTATTTGCATCGTATACTGCTCGTGCAGAGAGATGGTTAGAAAATCATGAATCATCGTTTTCAATGATGTCGTCTAATTTAGCACTTGAGCTTATTCAATTAAAAAAATCTTTTATGGTGCGAAAATATTTGTCTCGTAACTATTAATTCGAATATATTTTGAAATTTTTGTTGTAAGCTATCAAATTATATGAATACCAATCGATCATTTCGGATATTCAAAATGAATCGTTCATATCGGCAGCACTGACAGCAAGCGTAAATATCAAAACAATAACAAACCATCGTTTCAGTGCAAACAAAAAATCGAAGTAAACATAACGAGAGTATTGAAAAAAGTGTTCCGGACGAACTAAGATCAAGTATATCTCCTGAAAACCCAGCTGTATATAAAACTGAGCAGCCGGACGGGGCAAACGAAGGTGCAATTCTTTCGATGTCTACTTTTACTTTTCTCATACTTGAGAAAAGGGTACAACTTTCTTTTGATGAAACAACTTTCAAATGTTTTAAGATCTCTCCACGACGTACACAGTTTGAAAAATATTTTTGCAAACATTGTTGTATGGCGCATGAAAGATTGCAAACAAGTTCGTTGTTTAGGCTTCATTTGGCTTGATATTAAACGAGGGGTAATTTTACGAGCCAGTATAAATTCATTATTTTTTTTTCTGTGTACAACGGACTTCCTGGCTCTTCTTCATACGCGTCTGAGAATTTCGATCTGGCCTCGAGTGTTTCGTCGCTAATTACAGAAGAGGAAAACATGACAATATTCAGTGAATACCTCGGCACTTAAACTAGCAACGTCGCGAAGCTGGAGGTTATGCATACTTAAGTGAACTACCGTTGCCGGATACCCGCTTTGCTCCTCGACGTACGGATTTAAGGCAACTCGCCGTTAGCGGAAGTAAACGAAAAGAGCACAAATTGCCGAGAAAAAAAAACACAATATTTATTTGCAGTACATGAATGTATTAGAAACAGCTGCAATTAAAATTCGGGTGTCTATGTTTCGAAAACTCGAAAATCCGTCTAATTTGGACCAATTTAAATAGACAGTAAGGATGTTATTGGTATCTCTCAAAATGTGCGGTGGTGGTTTTTTTCAGTGGGAGAACAAAGTGAATTTTAGGTAATTATTTGGAACCGATTTGGTACGATTTAAGCCAACAGTATGGATGCTCTTGGGGCCACTCACAAAGTGTGATGGTTGTTTTTCATTGGGAAAACAAGGTAAGTTTCATGTAACGCACCGATTTGGCCGATTTAAATCCCCAGTAAGGGTGTCTTTGGTCAAACATGTGAGAGATTTCTGCTTCAAAAGGTCCGAAGTGCAACTTTTTTCATTAATTCATGACATCAAAAGACATTTGGTGAACATAAGCATGAGCATGATTGACTGCCCGATAACTGCTACTCCGTTATTGACAGATCAGCAGTAGTTAAACACATAACAAACAGATGATGTATGGGACTAATGTGTAAGAACAGGTGATCTCAATGTTATATAGGCAATAGCGGCGCCAGCCACATCCGAATGCGGATGAAGTAGGGAATGGGTAGCAATGTGTTGACGTAGCACTAGCTTTAGAGGAAGCCACGGAGACCACTGCACTTCCACAAGAAATCACTGGGATGTTGAATAGAATGGTTGGGTTTGCATCAGGATCCGTTTTAGTAGCAGAAAACAAAAATACGTAAGCACGTAAAGTTTGAGAACCGGTTTAAACCCACAGGAGCGATACTGTTGGGGCCACTCAAGGGTAGGTGGTTTAATTCAATGGAATACAAGAATAGGTTGCAATATTGAATTTGAGAACCGATTTAAACCAGCAATAACGATGCTGTTGGGACCACTCATAAATGAGGGTGGTTCGTTTTCCTTGAAGTACAATACCTATTTAAATAACGCATCCGAGAACACATTTAAACCTTAATAAGGGATGCTCATCCATCTGGACCCCACACATCGCACCCATCATCTATTGTGCCGGGGAGACGTACACAGAAATTCCCTGTCTAAGAAAACCCACTCGTCGCCGAACGTAATCACACCCATGACCACCGAGGCGAGATGCCGTCCCACCTACCAGCACATCGCCATCTCCAGCAGATCACGCGATTTACACTGACCGAGTTTTATTTCATCTTGCGCTCAAAATAAATTTTCGTTCTTGCTGACTACCTTACTATTATTTCATTGGTCAAATTAAAAGATATTTGGTGCGGAAAAACTTTACAAAGAAGACACCCTTTTTGTCATTCTTCTATGTTGCCATGTTTAAAAATTTTACACAGCTTTTACAGCATATAAAGCATGTATTGCGTAAGGATTAATTATTCAAATCCTAATGATGGGGGGATCATTCATTCCTTTATCAAAATTTATGAATTACATGATTTAATCCTGAGGTATTGTCAAAACAGGAAACTATGACCGAAACCGGTGCACTTACCCTAAACCTTAAATATATTCTGTGGATCAATATCGCAGAAGCAAAATGGAAATAGGCTCAACATTGAAGTTATGTACTTACTTATGCCGATCCAATATCCTATTAGTCCTACTTGTCCTATAATATCCTACATAAAACTTGGTTGAGGGCTGCTTGTCTCCAGTTCCTCGAAAGTCCTACACTTCCAAAGTCTAGTCACCTAGCTCGATGCATTCTTCTGCGTCTTGTACCGGTCGAATTCGAGGCAAACACCATTTTTGCGGAGCTTCTTACAGCATGTTCCGCCCATTGTAGCCCCTTCCAGCTTTAGCGTTTTTCTGGATACACTGTTCGCCATAGAGCTGCGCCAGCTCGTGGTTCATCATTTTCCTCCATACACCGTTTTCACATACACCGCTAAAGATGGTCCTAAGCACGCGTCGCTTGAAAACTCCAAGTGCTTGAGGTCGTCTTCGGCATTGTCCACTTCTCATGCCCGTAGAGAACTACCGATCTTATCAGCATTTTGTACGTGGTACACTTTGTACGGGGGACAAGGTTACCAGACCTCAAGATCTTGTAGACTTTCGACTTTTGGTAATAATGCGTATCCGAATTTCTCTGCTGCAGTTGCTATCCGACGTAACCAATGATCCAAGGTATAAAAACTGATCCACCACCTCGAACTCATCTCCATCGATAGTCTCAGTTCTGCCTATGCGAACACTCGGTTCCTCCAGCCAACAGATACTTAGTCTTCGACACATTCACCTTCAATCCAACCTTTCCCGCTGCACGTTCCAGTTTGGTGTACTGATCAGCTACCACCTAGAACGTTCTGCCGACAATGTCCACGTCGTCCGCGAAGCAGATGAACTGGCCGGATTGATTGAAAATCGCACCATGCGTATTAAAGTCCACAAGTTTCATAGCACCTTCTAACGCAATGTTGAACAGGAGGCAGGATAAACCATCGCCTTTTCGAGGTCGTTTGCGTGTTTGAAACGAGTCCGATAACTCACCCGATATCTTCACGTAACACTGTACACCATCCATCGTGGCCTTGATCATTTTGGTCAGTTTCCCGGGAAAAACGTTCTCGTCTATTATCTTTCATAGCTCTTCACGATCAATAGTATCGAATGCGGCCTTGAATTCGATGAATTGGTGGTGTGTAGGGAATTGAAATTCGCGACACTTTTGCAGGATCTGCCGCAACGTAAAGATTTGGTCAGTTGTCGATCAACCGTTTACAATACCGGCTAGATAGCTTCCCACAAATCTGCTTGTTAGCGGCGATAGACGACGAAAACTAATCTTCTCACATTCAACCTTGTTACCCTTTTCATATATTGAGCATATAACTCCCTGTTTCCACTCCTCCTGTAGCTGTTCTGTATCCCAGATCCTGACCATCAGTCGATGCAGACAAGTCACCAACTTATTCGGGCCCATTTTAATAAGTTCCGCTCCGATGCCATCCTTCCCAGCTTCAACTGTTTGATAGCATCCTTAACTTCACTTATAGTGGGAGTTGGCACATCACCCTCGTTTACCATATCGATGAAACCATTCCTCCTGCTGACTGGTGGTGTGTCATTCAGGTGTTCATCGTAGTGCTGCTTCCACCTTTCAATCACCTCACGTTCATCGGTGAGATAACTCCATCTTAATCTCGAAACATTTCGGCTCGCGACACGAAACCTTTACGGGATGCTTCTAGTAGAATTTACGCGTATCTTGGGAACGATACAGCTGCTCCATTTCACCGCACACCAACTCCTCCAGGTGACGCTTCTTATCTCGGAAGAGATGAGTTTGCTGTCTTCGCTTCAGTCTGTATCGCTCCACATTTTGACGAGTTCCTTGCTGCAGCATCAACACCCGCGCTACATTCTTCTCATCTAGAACCGTTTGACATTCTTCATCGAACCAATCGTTGACGTCTTCCACTGCGTTGTTGAAGGCTGCTTTGGCGATACTCCAGCAGTCCTCAAGAGGGGCTTCGATTAGCCCTCCCTCTTCCGGCAACGCTGCTTCAAGGCTTTGTGCGTAATTAGTCGCGACTTTGGGTAGCTTCAGTCGCTCCAGATTATACCGTGGCGGGCGTTGGTATCGAATGTTGTTCATAATGGAAAGCCCTTGGCGCACTTTGACGATTACCAGATAGTGGTGTCAATCGATGTTGGCGCCGCGATTGGTTCTGACGTCGAGAATATCCGAGAAGTGTCTTCCATCAATCAAAACGTGGTCGATTTGTGATTCGATCTGTTGTGGTGATCTCCAGGTGTACAAGTAGGTGCTTCAACATTCAAGTATTTTCGGAAGTTTCAAATTTATCGTAGTGTTGTATTTATCGAACCTAAGTAAACTGAACTTTAATGTGATAGTTATAATAAAAACATTTGACAAATTTGGGAAATTTAAGCAAACTCTTCACTTCATGATCAATTCGGATAACGGTAACATCCCTTAAACTTTGACGGAGAATTGAAGTTCCATGTCACTTTTGGAATTTTCGAGACTTCCCATATAACCACATATATATTCGATGTTCTATAAATGATTTACTGAAAGATATAGTAACATCGGTTTTTGAAGAAGTCCACAGACCTTGGAAATTGTTTCATGGCCCCTGGATGTGTACATGCATCATTGTTACTCCGGGCCTCAGTAAATAATCTAAAAGATAGACTAGACAGTGGACACGAGAAATTGAAAAAGTGACTTTAGAGATCATTTTGTTGAAACAATACACTTCAGAGACCCTTCATTCAAAATAGGCACTTTTTAAAGACTATCATTAAAAAAGTAACCAAATCTCTAAAAAGAGACCTGCCACCAGTTCTGATTCATTGTTCCTCAGACACCATTTAAAATGGGCCATAACTATTTTGCAAACAGAACACTGATCGCAACACTTGAGGACGCCAAAGGTATCAACCATACGTACGATAAGTGTTTTAACACCGGCAACCGTAGAGTCGATAAATCAAACTTGTTCGTGAAAATCAACATCAATCTAGGTTACCGACCAACCACAATAGGCATTTATAAGTACCATATAAAGGGTGATACGGTCAAAATTTGGTCAAGGGAAAACGCGTGTAAATCGGTGAAATCGTTTATTTAAAAAATCAAATTAAATTTCTTTTTCAAGTTCAATTAGTATAAAATTCAGGAAAAATATTCAGTTAGGCTTCCGCTTTTACAAATCCGAATTGCCGGGCCTTACGCTTGACCCCTGCCATCAGATTTTGTTCAGCCACCTTGTCCACCTTCTTCGCCGCAGAAAGCCAGTTTGCCTTGAACTGCTGCTCGTCCTTAGCAGTTTTTTTGGTCTTCTTTAGGTTCCGCTTGACAATAGCCCAGTATTTTTCAATTGGGCGGAGCTCTGGCGTGTTGGGAGGGTTCTTGTCCTTGGGAACCACCTGCACGTTGTTGGCGGCGTACCACTCCATGGCCTTTTTACCGTAATGGCAAGATGCCAAATCCGGCCAAAACAGTACGGAACAACCGTGTTTCTTCAGGAAAGGCAGCAGACGTTTATTCAAACACTCTTTCACGTAAATTTCTTGGTTGACAGTCCCGAAAGCTATGAAAATGCTGCTTTTCAAGCCACAGGTACAGATGGCTTGCCAAACCAGATATTTCTTTGCGAACTTTGACAGTTTCGTGTGCTTGAAAATATCTGCTACCTTTCCCTTCCTTTTGCCGTATAAAACTCCTGTCCCGGAAGCTGCTTGTAGTCGGCTTTGACGTAGGTTTCGTCGTCCATTACCACGCAGTCAAACTTCGTCAGCATCGTCGTGTACAGCCTCCGGGATCGCGCTTTGGCCGTCGTATTTCGTTTATCATCGCGATTTGGAGTCACTACCTTCTTGTAAGTCGATAGTCCGGCTCGTTTTTTGGCTCGATGCACGGTTGTAGACGATACACCCAGCTTATTTGCGGCATCTCGGAGAGATAGGTTAGGGTTTCGCTTGAAACTACCGGCAACTCTCTTTGTCGTCTCAGCGGCTTCCGGTTTTCGATTTCCCCCCGATCCAGACTTCCTGGCTGTCGACAAACGTTCCCCAAACACTTTAATTACATTTGTAACGGTTGATTTGGCAACTTTTAGCGATTTTGCCAACTTTGCGTGCGAGTAGCTCGGATTTTCGCGATGCGCGAGCAAAATTTTGATACGCTGCTCTTCTTGCTTGGACGGCATTTTGACAACTGAAGAGTGAATTCCAAAATCAAAATAGGAGCAACATTCTACACAATGAGGGGTGTTCAGGTTTTTTAAATGCAAAATTGAAAGAAATACGTCAAGTTGATATTGACCAAATTTTGACCGTATCGCCCTTTAGGGTAGGTAACGACTTAAGCACCCCGGGACCCTATTCCAAGCACGGGGTAAACGTTAACCTACAACGTTCCTTTTTTGCAGTATGGTGCTTTACTACAAGGAGCACAATACTGCAAAAAATGAGCATTGTAGGTTAATGTTTACCCCCTACTTGGAATAGGGTTTTGGGTGCTTAAGCCGTTCCCTACCCTACATAGACGGGAAAAAAGAAAGTAGAACTTGACACTACTTTTCTGCGGCAGTTCGATACAAACGACTGTTACAAAGAAAATTCCTTTAAGCAATCGAGAAAAAAAAAACATTCCCCCTACAAAGTCTCAGCAACTGTTTGACATCGTCGCAATTCTCATCATCCTCCAAGACTGACAGGCACAAAACCAACTCCTTCAACACCAACAACAACATCGCCGTGCCAACCAAGTCTCCTTCGTGACCATAAATCTTCCAAACGACTTTTGGCGGGGATATCATTTTTCTTCCCTCGAAAAACGCGCTATATGTGGGCCGCCTACCTTGATAGGAAACAACAGAGAACGGAAAACTCTGACACGAGATCAAATTTGAAATGGCAAAATTCGTATCCTTTTTCTGTCGCGCCTTCGTCGACACGGCCGGAAAATCACGATACTTTAATTAAAGCAGACCGTGCTAAAACATCCGGAGCTTTATTTTTTGCATACCAATCAGAGCCACCAATTTGTTTCTTCACCCCTTCGTCGCTATGACTCGCTTCAAAACCAAAACCTTTGATGTTGAAGAATCAGCTGATTAAAATTCACCGACTCTGTATACCTCTACTGAGGTAAGAAAACGTGGCATACTTTATGAAAGGAATGATTTTTTTTTTCTGCTCGTTTTGGTCTACGAGTCAGCCGATAGTACATAAATCACAACCGAAGTGGAAACAATGCCAATCACTGCCATTAAATAATAAAGTAAACGAAGGGAATAAAACAAGGCCCGATATGAGGCTTCGACAATCAGCTCAAACTTGGTGCGACGGTGGTTATCTAATCATCAGACACAGAGCGTCTGACCGAGATCGAGAACCTACGCCGTTGGCGGGCATCGCTTATCATTGTTGCATTTGCCACCTACACCTGCACTGGGAACACGAGAAGGCACAGCCGGAATTGAGTTTGACGCGGCTTCTAAGAACTTCTATCGGGATGTATCTGTCGCTCAACCGAATGGTTCTACTTATCTGATTACTGACGTCTTGCGAGTTAAATACGGGGCATTATGATTGCCAACAAACGTGCATACAAGAATATTTGGAACATGGAGTTTATTTTTTAAAAGGAACTGTTTGTACCAAAAAATAAATTGATTGTATCCTCTTCTGTGTTTTTTGTGTTAGAGTTTTTCAGCGTGTGATTTTCATTCACCGATAAATAGTTCAACCTGTTCAACGAGTTCAGTCTTCAAGAAGACAAACCAAGAATGGCCCACAAACTCAAAAATCTATTCGAATGCGGTCAGCAGTAGACGACGTTTATGCAATTCAGGAGTTAGTTCAAAGAGTTCCACAATTTTTTGGCTTAATATTTTCGAAGAGAAAGAAAATATGTAAAATTTCATCAAATAGTAGAACATGGTGAGTCCATTCCAATTATCTAGTTTCGATGTTAATATATTATTTTTTTTACTAGTTTTCTCTGCTAGACTATAATAAAATCAGTAATAAGAATAGTTAGTTTTGAGTAGAAGTAAATATTTTAGTTAGAGAAGTGTTTGTAGTCTATAGGTTCTTTGAGATATCGACGGCAAAAGATATTCTCCTTTTGTTAATTCGTGGTATTGACCACACTTCGACGATGAACATACAGAGAGGATATTTATTTAAATATTTCCACGTTTCCTTATCGGTATCATTGAAGTAACAAGTTACGTTATCCTAGATATAATGTTGAAGTCAGTTGTTATCAAATAATTTTTTTTTGTAATCAGAATTGACTTTTTTTTATCATTGGTTATCGCTTTTTGCAGGTATTTTTGACGAACGTTACTAATTGAATGCAAAACCTGAGTGTAACGAGCATATATTGGAAATTATGCTTTTCACAAGAAATATTTTTTCAGTTATACGCGTTTGAATTTGATATCATATTGATACTATTTTTAAACTATTTCAATGAATTTGCTTACATCACAGGACTTGTTATCAAAATATTTGCAGCAATAATAAAATATACTTTTATTACGGTATTCAACGAGTATTTTGTTGTAATCTATTCTGATATTTTGACTGCCTCAATGATAACATATTTAATGAACAAACAATATTATTATTGTAAGGTTCAAAAATTTGGTATATCATTTGCTCGGGTAGCCTTCCTTTAAACGAATTGTAAAATAGAAAATTAAAGCAATCGGCAACTTTTACTTTGATGGTTCATTCGCGTAGGTGAACACGTTTTTATTTGAGTAAGTTTAAGAGGGTGTTTTATTGACTTCGAAGGAATCTAGAAGTTATGTGCAACAACTATTATGTGAACATGCGGATGAGACGCCACTGTCGAATTCAGCTATATTTGCACATTTTCTGCCTTGACATATTCTTTTCCCATGTGTACCCGACCAAACGTTTATACCAAATTGATAATAAACTCAAATATCAGATTATCATTTTTTCATCACTAAATACGAACAAATAACAGAACGGATAACATATAAATTCTCGTTGGATAGAAAAAAAAACTTTTTTTTTCATTAGGTTTATGTTGATAACAAATCTTGTGATGTAATCAAATTTATTGTAATAATTTTAAATTATGACACTAACAATTGAAATATAATTTGTGAGAAAGCATGATTTCATATCAAAAACGTGCGTGCAAAATTCCTACTTTTGCATTCAACTAGTAACGTTCGTAAACATGTTTTTTTAATAAATAATAACAGGTGGTGACAAAATAAGCCAGCTCTCTCTATTTCTCTCTCTCTCTCTCTCTGTCTGTTTACGGCACTTTTTCTGCATATTCTTTCTTCTCGCGTATTCTCTCACTTTCCCTATTATCTCTGTATGCGTATTGTAAACGCTCTATTGGACACAATTTTGAGCCGTTTTTCACTCACTTTCGTCATAAGTAGAGTTACTCAAATTTGAATAAATGTGGTTCGGATTGAAATAAATGTGGTAGGGAGTGAAGTCTTTAAAGGAAAAAAACTCTCTCTCTCTCTTTCTCTCTCTCTCTTAGAGATTTCTCTCTCTCTCTCCCTTAAAGATTTCTCTCTCTCTCTTAAAGATTTCTCTCTATAAAAGATGTCTCTCTCTCTCTTAAAGATTACTCTCTCTCTCTTAAAGATTACTCTCTCTCTCTTAAAGATTTCTCTCTCTCTCTCTCTCTTAAAAAGATTTCTCTCTCTCTTAAAGATTTCTCTCTCTCTCTTAAAGATTTCTCTCTTTCTCTTAAAAATATTTCTCTCTCTTAAAAATGTCTCTCTCTCTCAATTATTACTCTCTATCTCTCTCTTTCTCTCTGATTTTTCTCCTTTCAGATTTCTATCTCGCTTTGCAATGTTCACCTTTACGAGATTTCTTTCTCTTTAGTTACGATTTCTGTCCATCTTATCTTTAAGATTTTACTTACTTTAAGATTTATCTCCCTCTCCCTTTTAGATTTCCATCTATTAACGGTTTTTTTTCTTTACTATTTCTCTTTCTTAATGATTTCTTTCTACAATTTCTCTCTCTCTCTCTCTCGTTTTAAGATTTCTCTCTTCTTACGATTTATCTCTCCTAACGATTTCTCTCTCTTAACGATTTCTCTCTCTTAACGATTTTTTTTTACGATTTATCTTACACTTAACGACTTTCCCTCTGTTTACGATTTCTCATCGTCTTTACAGTTTCTCTCTCTTTACGATTTTTCTCTACCTCTTTATAATTTCACTCTCTCTCTCTCTTTATGATTTATCATCCTCTATACAATTTCTCACTCTTTGCGATTTCTCTCTCTTTACCATTTCTCTCTCATTAAGATTTCTCTTTTGTTACTATTTCTCTCTCTTTACTGTTTCTCTCTCTTTGCGATTGCTCCCTTTGAACGACTTCTCTCTCGCTGTCTCTTTCTGCCTTTTAACGACTTCTCTTTACGGTTTCTGTCTCTTTACCATTTCTCTCAGTCTCTCTCTACGATTTTTCACTCTCTCTTAACGATTTTTCTCTATCTCTCTCTTTACAATTTCTAACTCTTCACGATTACTTTTTCATTACCATTTCTCTCTATTTTTAAGATTTCCCTCTTTTTACGAGT
This sequence comes from Aedes japonicus, assembly GCA_034211315.2. Classification (NCBI taxonomy): domain Eukaryota; kingdom Metazoa; phylum Arthropoda; class Insecta; order Diptera; family Culicidae; genus Aedes; species Aedes japonicus. The sequence continues at coordinate 26,782 of JASCZW010012174.1, forward strand.
TTATTTACTGTTTTTCTTTCCTTACAATTTCTCTCTCTCTCTCTCTCTCTCTCTTTACAATTTATCTGCTTTTTAACGACTTCTATCTCTTAACGATTTCTCCCTCTTGACGGTTACTCTCTATTAACGATTTCTTTCTTTTTACGATTTCTCTCTCTCTCTCTCTAAACGATTTCTTTTTTTTACGATTTCTCTCTCTTTATGCCTTTGCCTTTCTCTTTACGCTTTTTATCCCTCTAAGATTTATCTCTCTTTACGATTTATATCTCTGTAAAATTTATTTCTCTTTAGGATTTATCACTCTTTACCATTTCTCTCTCTTTACACAATAAAGCGTTTTTTAAAGCGACGGAACTTTTTTTTTCGGAGAAGGAAGACTTTAAACTCGTTTCTTTGGCATTTTAGAAACTAAATAGCTAACACGAAATTATTGCCACAGTTTTTTGTTACTATAAAATATCATGTATACATAGGATAAATACTAAATTTGCAGGGCAGTTTTCATGCATTGGATCATTTATTGGAGGTTGGTTGGTTTCGACACTTTCGCTTCATGCCATCTGTTATTACCCGACAAATATTTTGTTCGGGTGATGTTCGTAGCATTCAAACGAAAACAATGTTCAAACTAAGTAGACTAATTATCTTTTGTCCTCCATAAAAATAAAACAAAACACAGCGTTCTGGTATTTACGCAAAGGCGCATCTTTTTATTCCTTCTTAAACAGGATGCGCTTTTGCGTAAATACCAGAACGCTGTGTTTCACTTTGAATTTATCTTTTCCGGTGTAAAACTCTTGCCCATTTGTTGTAGGTCAGCTTTAACGTATGTTTCGTCATAAATCACATAGAAACAGTATCTAGTCAACATCTCCATGTAGAGCTTCCTAGCATGAGTCTTGGCAACAGTTTACTGCCATTTATCGCAGTTTGGAATGATTTGAACCATGTATGCATGTAATCCAGCTCTTGCCTTGACCTTTTGGACGGAACTTTGCGAAACGCCAACCTTTTTGGCAACATCAATACAGTTCGAAGAGGAACTGTGCAAATTTTAGTTGTAACGGACGACGACAACCAACAGTGGATAAACTAATCACCAACGTAATTTCTTAAATATTGAAATATGTAGATTGTACTACAGCTTGCTGAGCGTATCCTGAAACTTACCCTCCCAACTAATATAATTCCACATTTCCCGGGACACTTATGAAAGGTCGTGGAGTTCTCCGCATCTCTCTTAAGTAAGTGTCGGACTAACATTCCTTCCTTATTCCCACCAGTTGCAAGGACGTGGCCAGGACAGCTCTGGTCTGTTGGAAGGCGACACACTCTTTAAGCACAGTCCTCCGCATGCAGCGAATGCGCGGGTGTTGAGGAAACTGCGGAACATGTGTTCTTCGCATGTCCTCGCTTCGACGGCGCGAGATCAGGCATGTTTGCCGTAAGCGGTCACGGCACGACTCCGGACAATTTGGTCCCGAGGATGTGCCAGGACCGGGACGTCTGGGACGCGGTAGGCGTAGCAGCCTCCAAGATCGTCCTCGATCTCCAACAAAAGTGGCGAAACGACCAAAGGCAGGTCGCAGAGACCACCTAACTACTAAAGCCCTAAGTAGTTAGACATAGTGGGTGCTGAATAAGCACAAGAGCCCCCTCCCCGAAGTAATACCGAAAGGTGGTTCCGGGGAGGGCCGGGGCTTAAGGCACGGGTGGGTTTTTAGTGGGTCTAGGAGTTGGCATCCTCATCCCCACACCCTGAGTTCTTCAGGTGTCTGGTTGCAGATTTCCATCCCCATTCCAAAAAAAAAAACACTCTTTATCTAAGAGGTAGAGATTGCTCCCAATTCCCTATCTAACAGCAACCGATGAAGGTGCATATCCCTCTTAACAACAGTTCAGAGCTTGTACCACCTACGATATTGTGCAACCTGGTTTATGCTATGCTATGCTATGCTATGCTATTCTCGAATCCATGACTGCAATTCACGAGTCGTCCCTTAGCTCAATCGGTAAAGGCGCGGCTACAAAGCAACACCATGCTGGAGATTGCTGGGTTCGATTCCCGGTCTGGTCTAGGAATTTTTCGTTAAGGAAAATTTCTCGACTCCCTGGGCATAAGATAGAATGTACTTGCCACATAATCATACTAATGCAAAAATTGTACCTGGCATCGAAAGCTCTCAATTAATGACAGAGGAAGTGCATTTAGAACACTAAATTGGAGCAAGCAATAAGCGAATTGTGAAAGCAATAAACTAGAAATGCTACAAGAAGAAGAAGTTTACGGATTTTTTTTCCATGTGTAAGTGTTACAATAATTTTGTGTTTGCCCTTTACACCCGGAGGCACCTCTTCTAGCGAAAATGACAGAATCTAGGAGTCACGCGTCGATCTACGAATCAGCTACGAATCGTTGTTGACTAAACAGATTTTCGATTAGAGATCATAAATGTCTGTCTGATATAACCTAAACTTCGTTAGGGTGTGTATAATGTACAAATATTCAAAGTGAAATCTACGAATTGTTGATGGACTGAAGGCTCAATTAGAGTCAAAAAAAAAGTAGAGAAAGA
>JASCZW010012175.1:0-29372 GCA_034211315.2 Aedes japonicus
TGAATTTTAGCGTTGGCAGAACCAGTTCCGCTGGTATTGCCTTCGAATGGCGTTGCGCAATTGAATCACATCTTTGGTGGGTCTATCAATGGGTACAGTGGGTCACTCACCTGTTCAATCACCGGTACATGTTGCTCCCGGGTCTGGGAGATCGCTTGTTCGATGCTCTGCAGCTGCCGTTCGATGTCATCAACCGAATCAAGGTGCATGTCGAAATCGTGTTGTCGGAACCTCTCCCAACTGGCGCGATGGTAGCGACCGGATAGTGGTCCGAGCTGAGCTCCTGGTATGCGATCGGCTGGCCGATGTTGTTCCCCATGTTGGTGAGGAAGATGTCGTTTGTCGAATGGACCCCGGATCTGCTCAACCGGGTTGGGGGTATCCGGGCCCAGGACGGTGTAATCGTCCCTTTTCCAGGTCTTCCTGCAGAATTATTCCGTTCCGATTCCGCCGGGTGTTCCCCAGGTTTCGTGTTTCGCGTTCATGTCGCCGGCGATGATGAACTGACCCCTGCCTCCAGGTTAGCTCACGGATGTCTGGAAAAATTGTGTTGAAAATGACCCTTTTTATTAATTGTCGGGGAGAGGGGGGGTCTTCTCGAGTAGCAAGATGGTCTGAATTTTCTCCGACCTCTTGGAGTAACGTCATGTTGATGTAACGCCATGTAGTGAAAATGTCGATTAGATCAAGATAAAATATTAATTTAACAAACTCTTTTATTGGGAAAATTGTTTTGGTCGCCCAGAAAGAACAGGTTGTATTAATTATCGGGGGAGAACATAGGGATCAAATTGGCTTCTCGGTCTTCACCATGAGGCACCAAGAGTGAGAACAATGTTTTTGGCTAGAACTTTAGTGATGTCGTCAGTCGGTGCGAGTCAAAACAAACCCAAAAAAGGAGAGTTCACTCTCATGTACGCATCAATAAACAAAGTGCACTACAATAGATCTTCGAATAACTTCTACAACCCACAGTGGTACGCATGAGCGTCTTTCCATGCGTCAATTTTTGCCTGTTGAAGTGGCGGACTTGTTCCGTCGCTACAACCTACCCGCAGTGGGATGTTAGAGCAAAGATTGACGTCCACTTCGATACCATTGGATACATGCCCTTTTGCTCAATTTTCAAAAACATCTGTTAATTTTCCTACCTGCCGCACTCTGACGGAACTTTCAACACTTTCTCTTCACATCTTTCATTCTAGCCAAAAACATTGTTGTTCACTCTTGGTGCCTCATGGTGATGAGCGAACATCTCCTTCTACATCATAATCGTTACTCCTCGCACGGAGAATACATAACATAACAATTAGTGTATTCTCGGTCTTCTCAAGTAGCAGGATGGCCTGAATGATTGGCAGGTAATCACCCTGTGAAATTGTCAGAAGATATGAAAATCGGGATTTACATATAGATAAGCAGCATCAGCTTCGCCCACTTTATCCGCTCTTGAAGTAACGCGAAGTAACATTACAACCATGCGTTGTAATGAAAATATCGATTATCTTATGATAAAATAATATTTTAACAAACTCTTTAACTGGTAACATTGTTTTTGTTCGGCTGATTGGCCTGAATTTTCTCCGGGCTCTTGAAGTAACACCATGTTAAAGTAACGCCATGTAGTGAAAATGTCGATTTGCATATTGTTTTGGTCGCCCTGAAAAGAACGGGTTGTATTAATTGTCGGGGGAACATGGTACGCGATCAAATTTGCTCTGTCTTCTCAAGTAGCGGGATGGCCTAGGAAACCACCCGAAGAAATTGTCAGAACAGAGAAAATCAGGATTTACATATAGATAGACGCGGCTCGGCTATTTTATCCGGGCTGTTCAAGTTACGCCATGTTGAGACGGTGCGTTGTAATGCTATTTTCATTACTCGATTAGCTCAATAAAACAATCTCTTTAATAAACGCCTAATAAAACAAACTCTTTAATTGGGCAAATTGTTTTGTTCGCCCTGATAAGGGCGGGTTTCATAAATTGTCGGGGGAACGCGATCGAAATTTGAATGAATATTTGACAGGAATCCAGCTGGGCATTGCTGGGTACCGCCGGCTACTGCTGCCAATGCTGGGCACTGCTGGGTGCCTAGCTTTTCCTCCCTCCGCGATCCGCGCAGCTCCAATGCTGCCGAACGAATGAGGCATTTGTTCGGAAATGTGCCTTTTATGATGGCATCGGGTACCATTGCATGAACAAAAGGGGGTATCAACTAAAGCAATGTGAATCAAATTCATCAAAAGGGGAGGGGAATCAGATGTTTCGCCAAACACTAGCGTGAAACAGAATCTACCTCTCGAGAACAAAGAATAATAAGAAGAAGACGATGGGAGACGTCTCTTGCTTAGATTTGAAAACTGTGCTAGGAAATTTGGTTAGTTTACTCTGCGAATCGAAATTATAAGACATTACCTTACATTTACGTTATTTTTAATAAGTTAATGTTAAAAATCAATTATCTTGATTACTTAAACTGATACGTAGAATTATTTCCAATCGATTGGTGCAAACGATATGAAAATCGGTTTTGCAATGACTTAGTTATTATCGCTCAAAATATCCAAAACGACCCGTAACGCGGTCGATTTCTTAAATTTTAGAACGGCGCCCCAGTATAGAAATGAAAGACGTAGTCCTACGTCAAAAATCGTTTTTTTTCGGTTTTTCATGAGTTCACCTTCACACGCACTGACAAAACTATCCATGCAGAATCAACTATAGTAACCCATGAGTCAGCAGACCAAATTTGACAGCTCTATCAGTCGAACTCTAACCGTGAAGAACGACACCCCGCTGCGTCGAACACGGACATCGCGCGGCACTTTGTGGACGCCGGATACGCCCGTTTTGGCATCAACAACATCTTCGCACTATTAGACAACAATCAGAGCATCGAAAGAAATCCCGGTTCCGGACGGCCGACGACCCTGAGCGACAAGAAGCTCCAAAGGATGCTGAAGAGGAAGGAAGAACGAGTGAAAAGTGACTACACCGCTGCGTGCGCTTAGCCGGGAAGTCGGTTCAACCCGCCAAAAAGTGAAAAAGTACCAGGCAAACATGAGCATACATGTCAGGAAGCGGAAGTCGCGTCCACTGGTTTCGTAGCTGCAGGCAATGACGCAGCGGCAGCGGCTGAATAAGATGACCAACTCGATTTTCCCTGCGAATCGCGACGTGGTGGTGGTGACGGACGACGGAACCTATCTCATCCTGAATGGCAACGACTAGCAGGGCACTCGTATTTTACTTCCCCCACGAAGGAAGTAAACTCCGAGGTAAAGTGCATTTCAGACACCAAGTTCCCCAAGAAGGTGCTGCTGTGGCTGACAACCAGTGAGAAGGGGATGTCAAAGCCGCTTTTCTTTCACTCCGGACTTGCCGTGAATGGGGACATTTATAGCAGGAAATGCCTGCCGGAAGTTGAGTCGTTTCGTCATCAAGAAATACTATGAGGGCAAAGACGCGGTGTTCTGGCCGGATCTGGCGTCGGCCCACTACTCGAAGCGATCGTTGGAGGAAATGGAGCGGCTGAATATCGATGTGGTACCCAAGTCGGTGAACCCACCTAACGTTCCCCAGCTGCGTCCCATCGAGAATTTCTAGACTAACCTGAAGCGTAAGATCTATTCGAACAAATTGTCGCGAAAATCAAGGAGGAATTGATAAATAAAACAAAGAAAGAACTCAAAAACATGCCTACACACATGTTTTCGTCCGCTATGGCGAATGTTCCGTTTAACTGCTGGAAGGCCGCTCGCAAGTGCGTAGAATTTTTTATGCAAGTGAGCCTAAATAATTACCGTCCATGGGAAATTTATCAAGAGCAATTGTCTTTCTGACAATGAAGTAATGGTATCTTTCGAAGTCACTGCCCTTTTCCCTAGCGTACCGATCAAGGACGCAATTAACCTTCTAGAAGATTGGCTTTTGAAACAGGGGGATGACACAACATGGAAGCAAAAGGTGCGGATGTACCTTAAGCTGACTCGACTTTGCATGGAAGAGAACTACTTCACTTTCAGAGGATCATTCTATAAACAATTGAAAGGAGCCCCTATGGGAAATCCTCTATCCCCATTCCTCTGTGAACTCTTTATGGCGAATTTGGAGACAATCCTAAAAGCGAAAGGATTACTCCCAACTCGTTGGTGGAGATACGTCGACGACATCTTCGCCGTCGTGAAAAAAGACGATCTCTCCCTAATTCTTCAAGAAATCAACAATCTCCACAAAGACATTAAGTTCACCCATGAAATAGAAAAGGATGGAAAACTTGCATTCCTCGACCTTCTTGTAAAGAGAGAATTATTGTCGCCATCTCCTTTAGAGTTTGAAATCTTCAGAAAATCCACAAACACCCAAAGAGTCATCCCATACACTTCAAACCACTCTTTTCAGCACAAAATGGCCACTTTCCACTACATGATCCACCGGATGTTGACGCTTCCTCTCAATAAAACTGGAAAAGCCAAAGAATTAACATATATCTTCGAAACTGCCAGACTCAATGGGTACGAAAAGAGGACAATTCAAGCGATCATCAACAAAAAGGAAAAACATCTTCATAGGAAATCACTAACAACCCTCTCAGACTCACCTGAACCCCTAAAACGTGTATCCGTCCCCTTCGATAAAGACATTACACAAAAGCTAAAACCACGACTTAGGGAATTTGGTTTAGACTTAGTTTTTTCCAGTAGGCACAACCAATTAGCATCGATGTTAGGCTCCACCAAAGATTCAGTAGACACATTAGGCAGAGCAGGGGTATACAGAATCAAGTGTAAACACTGCAGCAAAAAATATGTAGGTCAAACAAAGAGAACCTTGGCAACAAGGTTCAAGGAGCATCTAGCGGAGGTGACTAAGGCTGTTAAACAGAACGAGAAAGGAATTTCCCATAACTTCAAATCAACAGTCGCAGAACACATCTTCACGGAAAATCACGACATAACGACGAATGACATCACAATATTACGGACTACATCTACACCCTGGAAATTAGACGTCGCAGAAAGCTTAGAAATAAACAAACAACAGAACACAAATCTACTAAACAAAGACCAAGGCAACGGTTACACATGGCTCTTCAACTTACTACCCAAACGACATCAAACCCGACGAAGCGGAGCACCCGCTGCTACACAATAAGTATGTTAGGTATAGATGAGAAAGAAGCGAGGTAGATATTAAGTACACTTATGTTTGACTCAAGATAGGTATAAACAAACTAATAATAAGATCGGTATTAACAACATAATGATAGGTTAACGATTTGTATTTAGAAAATAGTATATATACGGCAGGTGGCGAAGGTTTTCATTCATTCGAGTTATTAGTACGAGACACTGAAGAAGTCTGCACATTGTAGACGAAATACGCGTATCTGTCGAAGATAAGCAAAGCTAGTTGGAATTAAATGGAGATTACTAATTTTTCTTCTAAATTATAGTTATTCCGATTTGGTTTTAATGCAATCTCGAACTTTGCTTCGATTATCACTCATCATAGTTTGAATAGTCTGTTGACTAACTTGAGTGGACCATTTGTTCCACCATCTCTTCATCTCAGTTGCAGCATGTGTCACCGCTGCACTCTTCTTCTGTTTGACAAGGTTCTAAGGGCTGCGGGCAGTAGGGTGGATTGATGTCCTTTTCGAAGAAATCCATCTCGGAGGAATTTTTCTTTAGGGGTTTTGGCTGACATTGAAGTTATTCTTTTCGTAATGTACAAGGATAGTCATAACTAATTAGCGGTAGTGGAACCACTCTGAATGCGCGTTGAACCTTGAGCACGGATACTGCTTACAGTGAGAGCGGAGATGTTCCAGGATAACATGTTCGAATATTGTTGATACCGCTTTCAATGAGGAAGAACCTTGGTAGATTTCCACGTCTTGTTTCTGGACTTTCTTCTGAACTGAAAACAGGCGTGCTACCTTCCAACAGGATGGGAAAGTGCCACATTCGAAATATCTGAGGCAGTTAATACAGCAGACTAGGAAAAAAAATTACCTCTAGGAATATGGACGAAACTTCAACTGGGCCAGGACTTAAAGACGACTTAAGGTGTAATGCAGCAATGTCAAGTCCTTTCCTTTCGAAGATCATGGTTATCACCATGTTGTAGGTGAGATGGCTTATATCATGCAAAAGGCCGTCATGGGAGGCCAAGAACATGATCAGCAGTGATAAGGTGTGGTTTAGTTAGAATTAGAACATAGACTACTGCGCATATTTCGGAAATAAATTAACAAAATAGTATTCTGTTATAACTGAAATGTTTGACTTTATGTGAACTTTAGAGGGAAAATACAAAAAAAAATTAATCATCTCGATTTCGAAGAAATTTGCGGACTTATCCCGGAATACGTTTCATCAACCGGCGCACATTATTCTCATCCACCGTTTTGGCATTTTGTATTCCACTTGGTTCTCAATTCATTGATGATTTTGACGACACTGCCATTGCACTTCTTCTTACGGCCCGCCCAAACGTTTTTGGCCCTTCATACAGGAGCTTGATGATCACAAACAACAATAGAATCGTGATCAAACCGTTTTTCAGATTATTCCACTGCTATGGAAAGTTTCTTTGCCACAATATATGGTTGTATTTCATCATCATCATCATCATTATCATAATCATCGTATCATGCCGTTCATATAGCTTGTATTGAGAGAGTCTAGAAGCGCTTCATTAGGTTGCTCTACACGGCCTGCCATGGAACGACCCAGTGAATCTACCGTCATACGAATATCGATGCACACTCCACGATCTACAACCGCTGGTGAGTTGTCGAATGATGCTACAAATATTGTTCATTTTCGACGTGTTTAAGTGCAATATCGACTACAGCAGCCTTCTCGAACCTTCTCGTCAGCTCCGAAATTAGCAACTGCTGTGAATCCTCAGCCATTGAACAAATTAGGGCCTTAAAACCCCACCGGATTCATACTGTAGACGTTTCATTGAAGTGTGTGACTATTTCGATTTTTATGATAGCAAAACAGTTCTAAAATTCAAGATTAAAGACTGTATTCGATGAAATTTGGACACACAAAATAGGTCACCAAATATTTTCCTTGAGCCCGATTCTTTTCAAACTTTCTGGAAATAAAGTACTACTAAATGGTTAAGTTTAGACATCATTGGTTTATTGAACCTCTTCTCCCAACCCAAATGCCCGCACCTTTGCCTTGACCCCTTTCATCAAATTTTGGGCAATGATAGGACCGACTTGCTTACTTACTTTCAACCACACTTTCTTCAGTTCAAGTTCATTTTTTATCAGTTTTGGAGTTTTAACGAGCCTTCATGATAGCCCAAAATTTTTCAATTGGGCGAAGTACCGGCGTGTTTGAGTGGTTGACGTCTTTTGGTACAAAAGCTACATTATTATCTTTGTACCAGTCTAAGACGGGCCGGGCATAGTGGCAAGATGCCAAATCCGGCCAAAACAGTGTCGGGCCATCATGAGATCACAAGAAGGGCAGACGTCGTTTTTGGAGGCATTCGTCGCTTGCCAGACAAGGAATTTTTTGGCGAATTTCAACAGTTTCTTCTTCCGTACACTCTCCGGAACGGCCAACTTAGAGGTGGCGACGTAGTGTTCCTGTCCTGGCATTTGTTTGGTGTCGGCTTTAATGTAGGTCTCATCGTCCATCACAAAGCAGAACGGTTTTGTGAGCTACTCCTTGTACAGTTTTCTTGCACGAGTTTTGGCCACCGAGTTCTGTTTATCGCTCCGGTTTGGTGCCTTCTGGACCTTGTACACATGTAATCCAGAACGTTTTATTGTTTTCTGCACAAAACAAACTGAAACTTTCGCCTTTTTCGCAACATCCCTGATCGAAATGTTGGGATAACGCTTAAATTGGTTCAATATTATCCTGGCCTTCTCCGGATTTGATGTGCCACGTTTTTTGCCACTATCATTTTTCCGCTTGGTTGTCTTACGGTCATTGAACGTTTTGATCACATGAGATACGGTTGAACGTGCGATTCCGAGCTGTTTTCCGATCCATCGATGAGAAGCGTTTGGGTTTTCGAAGTGAGTGCCCAAAATTTGTTTGCGCAATATTTCTTCATTCAAAGCCATCACTGAAATCACTCGACCGATTTTCACGAAACTTATTACACAATTGACACAACACGATGAAACACATTCAGTTGAAATTTCAATAATTTTTACCCACACGCTGAAAAGTTACGAACAATTGCGTTTGTCCAAATTTCATCGAATACAGTCTTAAAGAGTGTTGCTTAACTAGTAATTGCGACTTTTGTGTCGAAGATGTTGTCAAATAAATAAATAAAACAAGTCATCGCGCAAGCTATTCTCTCGGGGCAACCGCTTACACATTGAGGATGTACTAATCTCAAGCATCATATGTTGGTTTCTGTGTTAACCAGCTTATCTGACAATAACGGAGTAGCAACCTCGGTTGGTCAATCATGTTCATGGTGCTGGGGACTAACATACATCCTCAATGCGTAAATACTGGTGATCGCAAACTAACGCAATACCGGTGCCGGCCCCATCCGAATGCAGGTCAAGTAAGGAAATGGTAGGAATATGTTGTCGTGATACTCGCTTTATTGGAAGCCGCTGAGTCCACTGCACTTTCACGAGAAATCACTGGTGTTTTGGATAACATGATTGGGTAGCAACAGGGTTCGTTTTGGTTAATTATAAACTGTTAAATGAAAAATTTGAAAATTTCTACCGATTTCCGATTTGAACGATTCAAACCAACTCACAAAGTGTGATTGTGGTTCTTCAACGGGAAAACGAGGTGATTTCTAATAATGCTCATAACGAGGTCATTTCTAATAATGCTAACATACCACAAAAGTTCAACTCAGTGGACGCTGTGGTTATACGCCCCAACAAAAAAAATAATGCTAAAAGCCGATTTTGACCGGTTTAAACCAACAGTAAGGATGCTATTGGGGCCACTCACAGAGTGCGGTAGTGGTATTTCATTAGGAAAACAAGTCAATTCATTTCAACGCCTGAGAACCAACTTGGACCGATCTACACCAACAGTTCGGATGCCGCTGTAGTCACTTAAAAATGGGACAATCTTTTATTTGTTCCAAAATAGGGTGGCCTGATAAGCATGGCGAACGAATAATTTCGGATCGCAATTAATTGTGTACTCACCACTGATTCAGCTTAACCGGTGAACCAAAACTTTTCATGCTCACTAAATCACTCACGCAACGAACAATAGGCAACAAAAACAAATGACAAAACGATACGCCCGATAGCAAAATATTGCTGAACAAAGTTTCCACACAACCGTTTCAACGAATTAAACTGATGGTCAACGCATACCTATTAAAAATAAATTTTATTAATAAAGATACAATGGATAACAATTACCTGTCTTGCTCCATTACTTCTTGCTGTCTTGTACCCAACTACACAGGCGTCCGTCCAGTTTTTCACTGGAACCGTTCCATATAATGACATCAAAACTTTTCCGCGAACAACAGAACGAACGCTCTTTTAGTACCTAGCGGCTTGTTCAGATCGAGAGCGCACAGAACTTATTCGAAAAAAAAAATAGATACCGAACTATGCCCGATAGTTAAGAAACTTCGCAACACAGCATCGAACACGCACTCACGCCACCGAACAATAAATGAACGCAACAATAGTTAACGCGCTATGCCCGATAACAAAACCGACATCAAAGTGATACGACGCATTTGGTGAACTAATAATATAGGTCATAATTAACTAGCTAATTAACAATGACCCAAAACACTCGATCACAATTATATCTCACTATTTTCATTGAGAAAACAAGGAAATCCTTAACATGGTGATTCGGAGACTATGGTGAACCAATAGTACGGGTCAAAGCCAATAACAAAATAAAACATGTTCTACACCCTCATCAACCAACATATATCACCTGATCGCAACTTTATTGTTCTATTTTTTCGCTCACTCGAACGATCGCGCCGCTGAACAATAGATAATGCGCTATCTATCTATATATATAAAAGATGATTTCTGTCTGTCTGTCTAAACCTTATAGGCTCAAAAACTACTGAACCGATCAGCGTGAAATTTTGTATGCAGGGATCCCTCCCTTCTCTGGAAAGGGGCGCTCCCATGCAATATTTCTGCATACCTCGAGAACTAATCAAGCAAAGGATACCTAATTTAACATCTGTGAGTTTTGGAAAGCAAGAAAGGTTTTTATGGTATCTTGAAAACCCTCCCCTCCTTAAAAGGGGGGGGTCCGATACAAATAAAACACAATATTTTGCATAACTCGGGAACTAATCAAGCTAACGGAACAAAATTTAGCATGTGGTGGTTTTTGAAGACAAAAAACGTTTCTATGTTGGTATAAGAACCCTCCCTATTCTCAAGAGGGGGTCTCCGATACAAATGAAATACAATATTCTGCATAACTCGAGAACTAATCAAGCAAATGGAATTAAATTTAGTATGCGGTGGTTTTTGAAGACAAAAAATGGTTCTATGTTGATTTGAGATCCCTCCCTTTTCTGAAAAGGGGGGAAAACAATCAAATGAAACGCAAATCCTTGCATAACTCGGGAACTAATCAAGCAAATGGAACCAAATTTGGAATGGACGAGTTTTTGGCATTAAATATTGTTTATGGTAGTTCAAAGCCCCTCCTCCCTCTTTAAAGGGGGCCTCTCATACAAATGAAACACAAATTTCAACCAAACATGAGAACTATGCCTACTGCTTTGTAAATTTGTATTCAGTGGTTTTTGGGTCCGGCAAAGCATCTAATGATAGTTCGAAACCCCTCCCGCCTCTAGCTAGGCGGGATCCCATGCAAATGGAAAACACGTTCCTGCATAACTAGAGAACTAATCAAGCAAATGGAACCAAAATTGGTATGGGTGAGTTTTTGAAGGCAAGAAATGTTTTAATGGTGGTTTGAAGGCCCTCCTCCCCTGAAAAAAGAGGCCCCCATAAAAACGAAACACGAATCTAAGTCAAACATGAGAATTATCCCTACTGCTATGCTAATTTGTATGTAGGAGTATTTAGGTCCGGGAGAGCATCTAATGATAGTTCAAGACCCCTCCCGCCTCTAGAAGAGGGGGGGGGGCATGCAAATGAAACGAAATTTGGCATGGGCGAGTTTTTGAAGGCAAGAAATGTCTCTATGTTAATTTGAGACTTCTCCTCACTCTGGAAAAGGGGGCTCCCATGCATACGAAACACAAATTTAAACCAAACGTGAGAACTATCCCTACCGCTATGCAAATTTGTATGCAGAGATTTTTGGAGTCGGGAAAGGATCTTATGATGGATCGAGATCCCTCCCCCATCTGGAAGGGGTGCTCCTACACCAATGAAACACAAATTTCTGTATAACTCGAGAACTAATCAAGCACATGGAACCAAATTTGGGATGTGGGGGTTTTCGGAACCAAGAAATGTTTCTATGGAGGTTTGAGACTCCTTTCTTCACTGGAAGGGATGGGCTCTCATGAAAATTAGACACAAATGTCAACCAAACATGAGAATCATACCTACTGTTATAAAAACTTATATGTTGGGGTTATAGAGGACGGAGAAGGTTCTTATGATGGTTCGAAGCTCCTTCCCCGCCTGGAAGGGGAGGATTTCCATACAAATGAAACACAAATTTCTGCAAAGCTCGAGTTATTGGAATTGGAGTTCTTCAAATGGAACCAACTTTGGCATGTGGGGGTTTTTGGGCAGGATTTTTTCTTAGGTGGTTCAAGACGCCGTCCCTCTGGAGAGGGTAAAGGAGGGCTCTAAAACCAATTAAATAGACATTTGAACAAAACATGAGTATTATCCATGCAATTAAAATATGTGTATTTCTTGGTTAAGAAGTATATTCTTATACACCCAAAATGAAAAAGCAAGATTGTAATGCAATTTCGCATGATTTGGTTTCGTTTCTCGTAATGGATCGCAACTTGAAGAAAAAATGCAACATTGGTCGTGGGCAAAAAAGCAACACATCAATTCGATTAGAAAAATTCAATGTGTGCGTGAGGTTGTACAGTTGATTAGTAGTAGTAAATTCAATGGCTCACAAAAAAAGAATACGATCCGCTACCGAGAGAGTCGAACCGCGACCGTCAGCATGACGGCCTTTCATTGTAACCATCCAGTCACCACAACACGTTGAGGTAAACGGAATAAAAGCCCTACAGTTGATTCGGTTGTCGAAGGCACTCAACGTAACAACAATGAAGCAAATGTCGGTCGCACACACTTACATGGCTTCGCACACACTTACCATGGCGTAGCGGCGTTCTGTGCCATTGTACCGCCCATATTGAGAAGTTGTTGACGGTTGAAAAAACCCAACGGTTGCTGCGACTGTCGAGGCACTAGACACATAGCGATAACCGCTTGCACACACTAGCATGGCTTTATTTATACCATAAAAGCTTTGTGGATCATGATGGGCAAAATTGCCTTTTCAGAATCATGCGGATTTTTCAAGATATGATTGAAAAAAACTGCAATTGCATTTTTGCTACAATTTCAACTTTTGGGTGTAGAAGTTTGAACCCCTTTTAGTCAAGAATTGCAAGAGAAAATTACGTACAAACTGATAAGAGTGTATTGAAAATAAGCTATCCACTAACTTTCTTTCAAATTATGTTGAAAACCGATATTTTATTCATACAAAAAATTGATCCTTTATTGTACGAGGTTAAACTTGAACATAATGAAGACCGGATGAAATTTAAGTTATTCCTTCACGGATTTTCGAATTTTGGATCGAATGCTCTTCATCAAGTTCCGGACAAGTGTTGCATCAAATTTTTTGAACGCTTGAGCCCAAATTTTTTTGAACTCCTGCATGTTTCCAGCTGCCTTACCAGTCTGCTTGAAGACCCTCTTCACGATTGCCCAGTAACGTTCGATGGGTCGAAGCTGAGGGCAATTTGGTGGATTGATATTTTTCTGAACGAAATCTATACCCTTTTCCGCAAGCCAATTGAGAGTTGTTTTGGCATAGTGAACCGCCGCTAAATCCGTCCAAAACAGTGGAGGTGTACAATGCTTCTTATATAAAGGCAACAATCTCTTCTGGAGACACTCAGATCGATAGATTTCCGCATTTATAATTCCGGTACTGTAAAAAATGGCTGACTTCAAACTACAGGAACATATTGCTTGCCATACCAGTACCTTTCGACCGAATTTCTCCACTTGAATCGACCTGTCCGCATCGCTCACATCCTCCTCAACGACGGCAGTAACGTATTGTCCTCCTTTACATAGGTCTCATCGTCCATTAAAACGCATGCATCCGGACGCTGCAAAAGACGCGAATACAATTTCCGGGCCCTTGTTTCTGCTCGCTTCTTCTGTTCTGCACTTTGTTTCGAGATTTTCTGCTTCTTGTAGGTCTTCAGGTGGTTTCGCCTCTTGATACGCTGGATCATTCCGACACTCGTTCCTGCTTTTTTGGCCAAATCACGCATTGACATTGATTTGTTCTTCATGATTAGAGATACCACTTTCTGCTCCAGTTTCGGGTTGGAAGAACCGGGTTTGCTGCCTCTTTCTGGTAGCTCATCCAAAGAATAGTGTTCCCCAAACTTATTAATGATGGTTTTAACACTCGCATGATGAATTCCAAACCGCTTCGCCAATTTTCGCATAGTAATACCCTTCTCACTTAGCCATGTGTCCAGAACCTTAATTTTCACTTCCTCTTCAATACGCGACATTTTGAAAACGCAGCATTTGAACCGCACAAACAAGTAAACAAAAGAAAGCTGACAGTCAAACGCACAGCATGCAGTGTTCAGAGCATAAAAAACCATCACAAATACAAATGTATGTGGATAGCTTATATTCGATACACTCCTTAGGATACGGCTTCGTTTGTCTTTGAAATGCTTCTACGCAGAAAGCAAAACCGCAGAAAGGAAACTATCGGTCCAAGAGTTAAATTAATAACACAAACCTTTTTTTTGCATAAATAGCACACACAAACAAACAAAAATATTTTAACCAGATTCATTCAGAACCATAAACGCGCCAGTTTTATTAATTTTTCATTCATTTTGTTGCATGCGTTGCAAGGCTCGCACCGGGTTCAGCTAGTCCCTAATAAAAGAATAGTGCGCAACAAAGAATCGACACCACCGTTCACAGCCGATGCGCAAAGCTGACTCCCAACATTATTATAAGGTCCAGGTGAATGTAAGAAGATTGTCACAATTTTCTGGGTTCTTAAGTATGTTCAATATTCACATAATAGGTATTTAATAGATCACCCACCATTCTAACCAAAAACTAACGGTTTGTTTGTTGTTCCCGACAATTTCCACGCAAAATTTGATTTCAACCCAAATAAATTTTGAGCCAGCCTTACACTTCATAGCGAAAGCTTTTCTCTCGACCACCATCAGCATAGACAAATTTGTAGCTGCTTTGTAAAGAAGCTTAACGTGATATAAGAGGCAACTGAAACTTCCGCTGAACTGATGAAGATTCATAGCATCATCAATCGGTAAAATTGTTCTAAATTATTCAAAATTCAGAAGTTACTTTTGACGCGTAAACAGCTTATATGAGCACTGAAAAAGAAAACCTCATCCTTTTGATACTGCCATGCCATATAACGAATATATTTCACTTGCTAAAATATCTATTATGAATATAATTTTAGTCGCACCGAAAGCTTCCAAAAACAGCACAACGTGCCATAATTTTCACTCTAAAGCTGTTGTTCATTGCCGTGAACTGTCCAAGCACGGAAAGTTAATATTGATTTATGTACACAAGCTGCACGCTCAAGTTTCGACGAACCGAGCGAAATTCCTCCCCTGCCTCTGGTTGACAGGCTTGCAGAGTGCAATGTTGCTGACGAAAATTGCCCGGTCCTGCTGCGTGGAGAAAAGTGAGAGCGGTTAAACGAAGACAGCGAAGGTACCAACCAACCTACTCCAACGAACAGCAAGGGCGGACGATGTCCTTCTGCTTAATCCAGAGGCTAACCGTCAGTGGGGTTGCACTAGCGGATGTTGATTCTAACTAGTGGTTAGCTGCTAGTGACTAGCAGTAGCAAGACCGTAAACCGGTGGTTGTTCGTCATAAGAGTTTCTTACTGAAAGGAAAGCCATTGCCTTGTGCTAATTTGGATTCAAGCGTTTGGAATCATTTCAAATGCACGGAGTAAATCATCCACTTTGTTGTACATAGAAGTCACGAAAGGAATCAATTCTACCGTAGACTAAAGCTATACTATCAACACACATTGTCAGGTGACACTCAAGTAGTTTATATTGTTGTGAAGAATACGACATGATCAAATGAATCCAGTTGGGAAACTTTTCCGAAGAAAACTTTCCCGCGCTTATTCCCTTCATCATCGTTGACGCAGTGCTTTTTCATTTATTTATGTCTGTAGAAACTTTGGGATCCCATTTAAGCCGGTGAAATAGTTCATGCGTCATTTCTTATTACGAACAAAACTGGGTTTCTCCATGAGGACGGAGGACATGTGCTGTTGATCGTATATAATATTTGACATCTCTGACGGTAGCAAATCCTTAATCACTTCTAAGACACCAGCCCCAATCTGACTCAGCAGCTTTTCCTGGCAATATGGGGCAAGGGACACAGGAGCATGAATCATAATCTGGGTTGAGGGACTTGTTATGAACTTTGTGCCGTTACAGGCGTGGGGTACGGTAGCTTTGTTGGGACTTTTGTCACGCAAGTGAAAATCCGAAACGACACAGGTCATGAGCTGTAATAGCCTTGAATAATTAGCGTCCCATCATTTAGTGCAATATCGTTTGGAAGATTTGAAGGAGAGATTTGCAGGGTAGGTAATTTTTAACGGCATTTACGTTTTCCAAGAACTCGCTCTCATTATTCTGGTTAACGGATGTTCCAGTAAGTCTGAGCTGAGCTAATTTAGTTTGTATTTCACTTGTATGTTCTCTACAATAAGGGTTGTCCATGTTAAGAGTTGTATGTTTGAAACTTAGGGTAATGCCAGTTCTGTATGCATTATTTATGCTGTTTCTTTCTGTATTGAAAACGTTGCACAGTGGGCAAGAACTGATGAAAACTAAGGAACAAATCTGTAACTTTTGTCGCTTTTAAGCGCGGCTTGCAAACAAGGCCATTTCCCTTATATTATTGAATAATTTATAGATATCTTTGCTCGAAGTCGCTCAAGATCAACAAAATATGACTAGTCCTCTGTGAAATTTCCTGGAAAATCGAATAGAAGCTAGTGCAACCACCGCACGACTTTGTGAACAGAGATATGGCGGGTTTTACCCCACTTCCCCTTATATTATTGAATAATTTATAGATATCAATGCTCGGAGTCGTTCAAGATCAACAAAATATGACTAGTCCTATGCGAAATTTTCTGAAAAATCGAATACAGGTTGTTTCAACCACCGCACGGCTCTGTGAAGAGAGATATGGCTGATTTTACCCCACTTCACCTTGTATTATTGAATAATTTATAGATATCTTTGCTCGGAGTCGCTCAAAATCAACAAAATAGTAGCTTATCCCATGTGAAATTTCCTGAATAATCGAATAAAGGTTGTTTCAACCACTCACGACAACTCTGTGAACAGAGAAATGGCTGATTTTACCTCACTTCCCTTGTATTATTGAATAATTTATAGTTATATCTCATGTGAAATTTCTGAAAATCGAATGAAGCTGTTTCAACCACTGCACGACTTTGTGAACAGAGATATGGCTGGTTTTACTCTACTTCCCTTATCTTATTGAATAATTTATAGATATCTTGCTTGCGGTCGCTCAAGATCAACAGAATATGACTAGTCCTAATAATATAAGGGGCGGGGTAAAACCAGCCATATCCCTGTTCACAGAGTTGTGCGGTGGTTGAAACAACTGTATCTGATTTTCCAGAAAATTTCACATGGATTAGCACTATTTTGTTGATTTTGAGCGACTCCATGCAAGGATATCTTTAAATTATTCAGGAATATAAGGGGAAGTTGGGTAAAATAAGCTCTATAACTCCACAACCATATCCGTGCAGTGAATGAAACCAGTTTCATTCGATTTCCCAGACAATTTCAAGCGGAAATGACCTTGTTCTACAAGCAGCTTCAAGCCACAAAAGTTAGCAGATTTTTCCTTAGTTTTCATCAAGTTCTGTGCGTTGGTTGAATATAGTTTGCATTTTGAATTGACGGTTAATCGTACACTTGTAGGCAAAATAAAGTGCCCAACTCATCGTTTTTGAATTTCTCTCATTTATGTGGTTCAAATTATAGTAAACACACTGTTGTCATTTATGATAAACATATTTTTCAAATTTCCGTTCAAGTTTCACTTATGGGATCAGAATAAAAAAGAATTTGACTCAAAGAAAAAAAATCAATCCGTGTTGACAAAAAAGCAGTGACAAAAAAAGTGTCCACTTTATTTTGGCTCCCGGAAAGATAAATTTAAGTAAAAAAGCATTTTAAAAAATTTCCTATTTTGGTCTTTAGGATCAGCTGCAGAAAGCGCTTCGCATAGCTCTCCAATAGGTACCATGGGTGCTGTGCATTTAGCTATTTCAGGTGGCTTCAGGGCTTCAAAATAGATGAATTTATTGGTAACACCAGTTTTGTCAGCCTCTGGCATCGAGAATCGCCCACAGATTCTCGATGGGAGACCGACAAGACCGCAAGAAAGACTTGATCTTCTTGCAGCATGCTTCGGGTCATTGTCCTGCTGAAATATGAACTTCTCTCAAGACCCGTTTGGATCAGCTGAAATCTTTATGGCATCTGCCGTCATTATTTCGTTACACCACTCCAGTCACTCGACTCCTACGACAAACACCCCAGACCATCACGATTTCCTCCTTCATGCTTCGCCGTGCCTTGGATGTGGCACTTCTGAAGCTCCTAACCCGATCTGCATCAGATACGAACCCGCCGCTTTTGGATTAAAAAGCTTGAATTTTGATTCGTCCGCCCAGAGAACCGTTTTGCTCAATAGCAAACCTGAGCCGTTTGGTTTTGTTTGCCTTGCTGATAAATGGGCGCTTCCGAGCAATTTTGTTATAAGCCCCTGTGCTACAAGACGACAACGAGAGTTCGACTTGGTTTCCTGGATCTCACGGTCTAACCGCTAAGGGTATTCCAACAAGCCAATCGTAATGTCACCTGGCGACCGGCGCCAACTTGAACCATACACGAGATCTGAAAGAACATCAGATTTTCTGCGTTATCTCAATGCACAGCAAAGGGAATGCGAGTTGGCAGAACATAACGGGATATTTCGGGCGTAAATTTACGCCCAGATAACGGCTGAATCGAGCCTTTTGTATGAAGATTGCAAACGGCACATCGTTGTTTACGCTCCTTTGACGCGATTGACACGGGAAATTTCAACGCGCGGCATAAATTAATGGTTTTTCTGTGCAGTGCAGGCCGCCCAGCAGCTGCTGTGCCAGACAGTTACGCGCGAGCCGGCATCGGATATCGCCGGCAATTTCGGACCCAGTTACAAAAGTGAGATGGAATGTGCTTCTGCAGCTGCTACGCACGCACAAGATGGTCAGGACGAACAGTTTTCTAACGTATGACTCGACGCGACAATCCGAGCCGGCTGGCCGGGAAACCCATTGGTAAGCCAGCGGGGAACTTTCAACGCTTGGACGCTCGAGTGGGAGAGCCTTCTGGAGGACTTGGCTGGGCTCAGTGTAGAACCCTATGACAAAACTTGCCGGTGATACCACCAGTTATGAACGGACCTGAATCGATAACGACAATCTTCACAGTCCTGGCCGTTTAATAAATTGAGGGTGGACGATGGCTAACTTACAGTTAACTTTCGAGGAACATTGTATCAAGCCCACAACATGTTTGTATGCAGCAGGAGAACCACTCCATTTGCCCTGAAATTAATGTCCTACTGCACCAATGACGAAAAAAAAAAAAAAAAAAAAAATGCGCGTTAAAGAAGGTGCCGCCGTTGTTGCTACAAGCGTTAAGGAAGCCATGCGTTAAAGGTTGTTGCTTTCCCAGCGAAGTGCGCGTTGTTAAGCGTTACGCCGTATGCTGCATGTCATGTTAAAAGGCCGCCGTGTTAAATGGTAAAGCCAACCATGCCGCTTTTTTTTTTTTTTTTTTTACAACACAAAGTTTTTTTTTTTTTTTTTAGAAAGAAAAAAAAAAAAAATACAAGAAAAAAAAAGATACAAGAAAAAAAAAAAAAAAAAATTTTTTTTTTTTTTTTTTTTTTTTTTCCTTTTTTTTTTTTTTTTTTTTTTTTTTTTTTTTAAGAAACAAACGTGTGCGCGAGTGCTCCTGAAATCCTTGCGATGAACTGAAGCAAATCGCTGCAGGTGAACGACGAGCGAATGCGACGCGAACGCATGCACTACAGGGAAGCCAAACCGGGAATGGGAGAGATCGTGGTGTATCGGTGGACGAGTCGTAACGCCGGACTCTCCGACGAACATGCGCTCCACGAGACGACGGGAGGGTGCACGGAAGCGCGGTCAGACGCCGAGAGGCGCTGGTCACCGCGAAGGCGGCCGCACTGGAAGAAAGATAAAGTGCCAGCAGCGAGCCTGCTTGAAGAACCTCGTGCCAGAGGGCCAATGCGAACTCAGTGGGGTGACGCCGAAACCAGAGGATTGGCGGCTCCAGCCGAGCAACCGCCGCAGCTGCTGGCAGGTCATCGTCGACATGGAATCCTTCGGAACCACCGAGCCCCGGCCCCCTGCCACCGTGAACTCTGTCCCGTGATCAGCGTTCCGGCAACCCAGACCCAACGCTGTGCAGCGACGGAATTGAGGGCAAGACTCAGCTGTAGCCCGTGCACCACGTGGGCATGGACGAACGGCACAGCAGGGAAGCGGCGACGAGGCGAGCAGTGAACGAGTGAACTCGCCGCGATAGCAAAGTCGCTAAAGGGTGTAACAAAGCAAGCGGGAGCCAGATGCGTTTCAGACCCTGGTCATCAAGACGGCTATCTCGCTGGATCTCGAGATGCTCAGGGTGTTGACGCGAAGGCTTTCTGGGACCGGAGGACGTCTCTCGCGGACGCCTAGAAGGCCCAGACCCTCGTGCTAGCACCAAAACCGAAGGCCGCACTAAAGAGATCCATCGGGCATATAGACCTAAATAAGTCTCGTTGCATACGGCGGGTGAGTGCGTCTGAGAGGGCAACTCCTCATCAGGGCTGTATGCAACATGTGGCGACGGAGGGCATGGGCAGTCTGTCTAACAACCAGTTTAGCTTCCGTAAAGGAAGTCGACAGTGGATGCCATTTTGGTCCGTCACCAAGACGGTCGAAGTGGCAATCCAGCGCAGAGACAGATGTTCCGCTAATTCAGTGGCTCACCCTTGACGTGAGAAATTCCTCCAATAGTTGGATGGCTATAGCTGACTCGCTCCAACGCCTTCTGGTTCCTGGGCACTCTGTATAAGATTCTGGGAAGTTGGTTTCAAATTGCGTACTGGTGTACAACACAGAGGTATGCCTGAAACGTGTCCAGATCACCGCATCGCGTCCCACAAGCGTTCGATCCTGGGCCCGGTGCTATGGAACACGATGTACGATGAGGCACTACGGCTTGAGCTCACGAACGGGGTGAAAATAGTCGGGTTTACGGACGACATCACCCTGGAGATATGTGATGAATCCATTGAAGAGGTGGACTTAACGGCCTGGCACTCCATCGACATTGTGGAGATATGGATGAGACCACCATAAGACTGAGGTCACGGTAGTAAATAACCAAAAATCGGACAATATGTGACAATCGGTGCAGGTGATTGAACAATCGAAGAGGTCTTTGAGGTATCTTGGGGAGCACGATCGGCGATAAGCTGTCCTTTGTCAGTCACGTCGATTACGCCTGCCAGAAGGCTTCTATGGCTATATCAGCATTATCCCGCATGGTGTCGAATAGCTCGGCGGTGCAAGGGAATAAGCGTAAACTTCTGTACCATGTCACCCTGTCCATACTTAGGTACGGCGGGCCGGCATGGATCACCGCCTTAAGTACCAAGAGCTGCATGAGTAAGCTTAGAGAGTAAGATAGCATGCACACGCTTATGTGCCTAAGAGTGGTTAGTGCATACACGAACGGTATCACGCGATGCGGTCTGCGTCCTAGCGGGGATGATGCCAATAGGCATTGTTACAAAAAGAGGCTGTGCTTGCTGAACAACTTGGATCAACAGGTATTCAAAGACCACTAGAGCCGCATCGTATGCGTTAAGACAAAGGGAATGAACAACAAGGTCGCACCAAATCACGGGAATTGTCCAGGTGGGTTGGTAGTCGACACCGTTGTGGTGAACTTCCACTTAACGCAGATTTTGTGAGGCCACGGTTGTTTTAGACAATACCTGCAATATGGGCATGCACAGTCCTCCGCATGCAACGGAGTGCGCAAAGAGTTGAGGAAACCACGGAATATGTGTTTTCGCATGTCCTCTTGCGCTTCGACGGCACGAGATTCGGCATGATCAGACAATCTGAGACATCTGGGACACGGTATGCATGGAACCAATGTCCTGATTCCAACAAAATCACGAAACGACCAACGCCAATTCATGAAAGACCGGCGGTCACCAAAGCCTTGAGTATTCAGACATTCTGGTGCTTAACAAGCCAATAGCCACCTTCCCGAAGTAGTACCGGAAGGTGGTTCCTGGAGGGAGAGGCTGGTCAAGGCACGGGTGGATTCTTTAGTGGGTTGGTGAGTGACACCATCCCACCTGAGTTCTTGAGGAGTCTAGTTGCTGATTTTCCATCTCGTCTTCAAAAAACCGTCTGCTTCAAATCACGTCAAATTATCAAACCATAAACAGTTGAGGGGTCTTTAGAAAGAAACTTATCGAAAACCTATCGATTTCTGATTTTGGAACTTTTTTTTTCAATACAATTTGATTTATTTGTTCTCTAAGTCGAACTCTTTTTTTATTATTGTCCCATAAGTGAAAACTTGAACAGGCATATTAAAAATGGAAATATCAAACAGCATCACAGTGCGCTTACTTTGATTCTGGAACCAAATAAATAAAAGAATAGAAATTGGTCTTACTTAGGAACAGTAGGGAGAGAGCTCTCCTACTTTTTTTTTAATTCGTCTCCATTGTTATACCAGGCTACCGTAATTGAAGCCTAGCAACCCGGTTACCTCAGCGTGACCGATCCTTTTCAAATTTTCAGAAAATATAACATACACTCATTAGTAAGCTGTTAGCAAATTTATTTTATTCAATTTCAATACCATAACCTAAGCGCTAATTTCCACTCATTAGGTTCTGTACAACCTCTGGCTGCAGTTTCTACTGTACGGAGACACACTTCCTTCATGTCTTCCTCAGATTTGACCTCCTTGGGATACATCGTAGTGCCTGCCTCATAATAGCTCCGAGTATATTTTAATGGGACTTAGTTCCGGATAGCGTTGTGGGTTCGTGTCCTTGGGAACGAAGGTGACCCCGCTGGTTTCGTTCCACTCGCATGACAACATTTGAATAGTGGTACGAAAATCCGGCCAGAAAATCGTACGGCCCTCATGTTGCTTCAACTAGACGCTTCTGTAGACACTCCCCGTAGATCTCCCCGTTTACAGTTGTGGTAGTCACGAACGGTGCACTCCGTTTGCCACATGAGTGGATCGCATTTCTTAGCAAACTCTGGAAGTTTCTGCTTCCTTACTTCCTCCGGAACATCGAACTTGGACGGTGAAGAAACTGTTCTTCCTCAGAAGCTGCCGGAATTCCGTCTTTACGTAAGTCTCATCATCCATGATGAGACAATAAGGCTTAGTAATTTTCTTGATGTACAGATACTGGGCCCACCATATTTTGCCGTTCGTCACGAGTTGGAGCCTTCTACGCTTTTTACGTATGCAACTCCTCCCGGTTCTTGGCTCTCTGAACGAAAGATTTGGACAGATTCAACTTTATGGCCACGTCGCTGACCGGAGCATTGGGATTCCGCTTAAACGCTTGCACGACACGCTTGTGATCCTGATCACTAATAAAGGGCGAACACGAAATTATTGCGACACATTCAACAGGGCATTACTTTTTTACCATTGGGTAAAAATCAACCAAATATTGCACACTTTCTCATTGATGTGTATTGTTTACATGCTGACAAACTCAAAGTCGTGTTTTTCGATTCAACGTCGGCAAAGGAGCTGGAAGAAAACCGGGACCGGAGAACAAAAAGACGGTCTGAAAGGTGAAGCGGATGATTAAACAAAATCCCAACGTCTCAAAAAAGATCGGCATGTCGCAGAGCTACGTCCAGAATGCAAAGAAGAGAGCTGGACTACATACATACAAGGTACAGAACTTCCCAAACCGCGATGAGCGGCAACAATCGACGGCTAAAACTCGGGCATAGAAGCTCTACGAGAAGATGCTGACAAAATATGGCTGCTGTGTGATGGACGACGAAACGTATATAAAAGCCGATTTTAAGCAAATTCCGGGGTTGGAGTTTTTCACCGGCAAGAGCAAGTTCTATGTGGACGACTAATTTAAGAAGAAGAAAATGTCGAAGTTCGCCCCCAAATATCTCATTTGGCAGGCCATCTGCTCTTGCGGACTGAGGAGTGAGCCTTTCGTGACAAAGGGCAGAGTAACTGCCGAGATCTACAAATCTGAGTGCCTTGAGAAGCGCCTGTTGCCGTTCTTGCAGCAGCACGACAAAGCTCCGCTATTTTGGCCAGATTTGGCATCATGCCACTATTCTAAAAGTGTCCTGGAGTGGTATGAGGCAAATTCTGTCCATTTTGTTCCAAAGGACATGAATCCGCCAAACTGTCCGGAGCTGCGCCCGGTGGAGCAGTACTGGGCAATGATGAAGCGGGAACTTCGGAAGAGTAAGAAGACAGTCAAAGACGAGAAGGACATGTTAAGAAAATGGAAAAAAAAATCTGAGAAACTGGTACCGGATGACACTGTTAAGACTTTGATGGAGGGCATCAAGCGAAAATGCGTTCAATTTTACACTCAAGGCTCGATCGATTAACTTTTCTTTTGATTTTTGAAGTAAATATATGTATAAAACTACCCTAAAATTTTGGTTTGATTCTAAACATTATAAGAAAATTGGCATGACATTATCGGTGTCGCAATAATTTCGTGTTCGCCCCTTAGCACATCCGTTCTGACAACATATCTCGATGCTTCGATGCTCAAAGTTTCGTGGTCAAGTTTAATCACAAGACTGACCGTTGATTGCAGGATTCCGAGTTATTTTACGCTATCCCGATGAGAGAGTTGAGGAACTTTGAGGTGTGTGCGCAAAATCAATTCGCGACGTTGCTTTTCGGGTGACGCCATATCTCCCAATTTTCGAATAACTGACAGCGATGAAAATACAACATCAAAAAACACTCTTAACTACTTCGAATCAAATTTTCAAGGAAAAATATCCGAAGGGTAATTTTCTATTGCGTATTTCCCGTGATGCAATTTGATATGGGAACCTTTATATGTTCAAAAATTGCAACTGAATTAAAGTAGAAACTCATAATTGTTTTGATAAGAAAATACGTTATTTCGAGGTTCTTTACTTTAGAATACGAAAATGCCGTAAAGAGTCATGCAAACAGTTGCTTATGCACATATGTACACATTTAGCAACAAATCTAGTTGTTTTAGGATAATTACCAAAGTTATATAATCGATAAACGTTTTATAACGCAGCCTCCTGGTGTTGAAATAGTTAACTTATGAAACTACTTCTATTCAATTTTCACAGCCCGCTGTACGCTAACGGTACAATCAACACTTTCTTTTCACAACTTTTTCTTGGAAAAAAATACCGTCCACTCCTAGAGCCACATGGTGATGAGAAATTATTTCTTTCTCAAACAACATCATAACTTATGAAGTCTACAAACTTTTTTTAAACCACATTTCGAGCTGGTTGCTAGTTAGATTTAACCTTTTCTTTGTAAAATCTGAGCACAATTACATTATAAATATACATGAGTTTAAACTAAACTTCGTCTAATCATTTGGAGACTTAGAATAATGTTATGAACCTACTTTTCTTTTAAATTATACTATATTCAACATATAATGTCAAGTTCAATCGGAAACGTGTTATAACTGATTGATTAGATTTTTATTATTTATTTGCTCTGATTGTAATTAATCTTTGAGGCCCAACACGTCACGACAATATTCATCCCACGTCTCCCAAGCTTTGCGAGATTGCACACTACACCACGTGTTGAGTTAATTTGGCATCATTGAATGATTTACGAAGCGATTTCGTGCTGGTGGTCTCTTGAGCATGTCCTAGAAGTGTGCAATGTTTGCCGGGTGTGCCATGTTGTACACGAATCCTAAACCTAAAGGACAAGTTTCTCTTTGCACCCCTAGACGTACGTACTCACACGAAATGGTCCTCAATCCGTGAGAAAGTGTAATATCACAAGTTTTGTTCCTCTTTGTCGCAGCAAAACTGCAATCGGCCAAGGATCCCGCACATTGCCGTCGGCCATATATCTAAGACCTATCCGACATGGCCCCAGCGCTGTTGGTGTCTCTTCTTGTGCCATCAGAGTTCAGCTATGGTTTGCGAAGACGAAGCTTATTATATATACTCGGACTGGAAAGTTGTCGTTCCGTAGTTGAATTATTTATAAGACTTGTTGTTCCGGCTCTATGACACGTAGTGGAAGTTTAATGATGTTCAACATTAGTGGTCGGATACTGCTGGTCTGCTGGGCCAAAATGTCTCGATGCCCCAGGTTGCTCCTATTGAAGGGTCGGCAATAAACTAATGATAATTGAGATTTCATCGTGCATACGGCGGATCGATTCCAGTCTGTGCCCGTTGGTAAATGTGTGCTTCTTACGTGGTTCCTCAACTTCGTCAGCCAGGCATTCAAACGGCTGCTGTGGTCGAATAATTAACCTAGCGAGAAGAAAGTTTTCCGACTCCAGAGACTTTGTCCATATGTATATCAGAACAACACCACACGTCTGAGGGATGGTCGGTTGCCAGTAGTTCCACGCCAAATGACTGATCGGTTGGATTTGACCTTTCATAATTTGACAGGAGCATTTTATATTTTGTGTTTTTATTGTAAACAATCATTTGACAATCAGTCTTGATCACTTTGGATTTTGCAGTATGTTGTGAAAGTAGTATTATTGATAATTACTTTGAAGATCAATTCAATAGAATTTGGAATAACCCAACTAACAAATTTGACTTCATTAATAGCTGTATAAGCCATTACCTTAAGAAGCAGTTATTGAACAAGCTGTTATGCAAAATGCAATATTTGTAATTTTCCAACAAATTATTTAATGCTAAATTAATTATCAGTGGCAGAGTCTAGATCATAACCAAAGGTGTGTTAATTTTTGTTATTCTTATTGACGCTTTAACAGAAGGTGTAATTCAAGTCTTATGAAACTATCCATTGACATCTTTATATACAATCACTTCACTTCTTCTTACTCCTTCATTTCCTCCTTTTTCAACTCTTATTCTCCAACTTTTTTCCTTCTGCTTCTCACGACCCCTATTCCTGCGTTAGTTTGCTTCAACTTCTCCTGCTTTTACAATTCTTCCAATTTCCCTTCATCTTTGTGCTTTTTTATTCTCTGACTTTTCTCCTGCCACTTTTGTTTTGCAACTTTTCTTTTTCCGAATTTTTCCTTCTGTATGTCTTTTTCCTCTTTAGTGGTTCAACTGCTTCTGCTTTTGCTCTTCCGTTTCTTTTCTCCGACTTTTATTTTTCGACTTTGTAACCGTTCGTTGCCATCGCAATGGAAAATTGCCGCAAAACCCAGTGGCTTATGCGCCATTCCCGGTATTGAGAGACCACTGGTCGTGTGTTGTGTTGCCCGATTACGCTGTTTCAGCATGAGTGCAATTCTCGGGGAATTTTGAACGATTGCTTGGTAAACGAAATTGATTGATTACGGATCTGCGAGTATATTAAAATGTGGAAAGAAGGTATGCTCAATCAGTAGAGTCAAAGCGAAACGTACACCCGAGCGGACTCATTTTACCACAGGGTTCAGATAGTATGAAAGAATAAAGAAAGGAAATTTAGCTTAAATTCATTTTAATTTGTATTCATTTTTTCGTCTCGTTACTGTGTGTGTGAATGTTGTATTGTGTGTGTTTCATGGCCATGACTAACTAACCTGCGCAGGGTCTTTTTGGTAGTCCGGAATAACCAGGGGGCACGCGGCAGACGTGCGATGCTCTGGCGTGCGATGTTCTGGCCGCCGCAGTCGCGGAGCAAGGAACTTCAACCAGAAAGGGATCCCGTCGTTGTCGGGGCTTGCTCGGATGAAGAATGGCCGAATTACATTTGTGGGATTTAGAGTGTTGGCACTCCGGTACTCTACCCGATCATACGGCAACCGTACACAGGCAGTCTGGAGGAAAATTTCTCCCTACACCGTTTGACTGCCAATAGCTGGCGGGGCTCGACAAGCTATTGCCACCGAAAATGCACCGCGTGCACAATATTCAAAAGAAGATGGCGGATGTATAGTTGCACGAATTCTAGATCCGAACAAAAAAGCGCCTATTGGACGCTGAGGTCCAACAACAACCGAAAAAAAAATCAATACAAAATCATACAATAAAAAAAAATTAATTCATAATAGCTTTACCTTCAAATTTTAGAAGCAAAGAGCCTTCGCCACTCGTGTCAAAATTCCAATAAAAAACTATTTAATAAAAAAAAATCACAAGCAAACAAATTTTACTATTTTAATGTTACACACTTAAAATTAAAAAGTTTTTCCGAAATAATTGTATTTTATTTTTAACACTACTTATATATGAACAACCAATTGAGCACACCTTTTAAAAAATATCGGAAAAGAAAAAAAAGAATCACAATGGCTAGCTTCTGCTCTCTAGCCGACGAACTTTCGAAATGACCGATTGTGTCCAAGAATTAGTTATAAGATCCTATAAATCAATCATCATCATTTTTGACGTTTACCAATACATCTTTACGCATGTATCAATCTATTTAAAATTTCTATATTGCCATCTATGATCAGTCCTGGTATTGTTTATTTAGTACCAATTTTTCAATTTTTATACCAAAGAAATTCAAAAATCTATAAGCTTATATATGAAAGGTTCATAAAATTATCAATACTGTGTTTGAGGTAAAAACGATGAAAATGGCTCATTATTCATCAAAACCGGATTTGTGTTAGAAGAAAAACTATTTATAACTCTACAGAACTTCAGGATTACGTTACAACTTCATCCGCTTCAACTTTTTTTCATCTTCAACTTTTTTATTACTTTTTTCTCCTTCATGTTGTTTTCTGATGATTCATCTTTTTCGGATCTTCCGTTGTAACTCCTTCTGCGTCATTTATTCAATTTTAATTCTTCGATTTCTATTCTTGATCGCTTTTACACCTCTTCGTTCGCTTCGGGTTTCTTCTGTTTCTTACTCGGATGATTTCGTGATGCCGTTCCAAGATACCTTCGTCTTCAGGGGTGTCGAAAAAGATATTAAGATATCAGGTATCTTGCAGTGCTTTCGCGCAATCTTCGCCTGTAATTGGAGCGCTTTTATTTCTTTCAGTATTTTGGGGTAACTCTCCTTGTTGAATACACCCCGAGCACTTGTTCGGTGCATTCATAGATTAGTTGACTGAACGGAACGTGTGACAATGAATCTGGACTCAAAATCAACTATCACGAGGATCAGAATATCCCCAAATTGAGCGTATGGACCACCAGCTAGCCATATGGTTGTTCAGGCTTTCCGTTAACAACGCTAGATTCACATGATTCCACCCAGTTCGCTGTATCAGACACACGCTGGCACATGATACTCTTCATTTTTGCGGTCGATGGGTTACCCTCATGTGCCTCTTCCAGGGCCCGCCGCTGGAGTGCTTCTGGTATCACAGCACAGCCGGTCTTGGTGGAGGATACCTTCATTGACCTTTATTCGCGATGACTTGGCATTTGCGTAAGTTTTTGGACCAGTTTGATGATTCCAAAGCGCTTATCACCTGTTGTAAGGGTGTAGTCAGTGGCTGTGGTACTTGATATTCTGCCTCTGTAGGGATTTCAATGGAATTTACCTCGATGACTGCTATTTCCCATGGGCTGGCTACTTCGTCGAAAGGTGCATCGTTGCCGCAGTGGAGCCTTTCCACGAATGAATTCAACATCATAGCTGTATGAGCTCAGCCTCAATGCCCAACCATCAACACGTGTTACAGACCTTTTTGACTCTCTCGTCCGATTGCCTACCGAGAAGGAAATAGAAGAATGCTCCACCGCCCGTATCGCAACTAGGGCTTCTCGCCGATTTTGTACATATTTCCCTTCCGGTGGGTGTTAAGGCTTT
>JASCZW010012176.1:0-29339 GCA_034211315.2 Aedes japonicus
CACACACATTCTCACATACATGCATATAGAAACACTACTATCAGTACCTTTAGTTTGTTTTCAACTTCCGTCAGCTTGTCACGCAAAATAAAATGGAATATTTTTCAACAATGTACTTTGCGCTAGTGTTTGTGAGACCGCTCGGCGAGAACCTAACTCAATCAATCAAGGGTTTTTGGGATGAAGCAATGATGGGTGACTATTGTTGTTTTCTGATTCGAGAAACAATCATTACGATTCTCAACCATATTTAATAATACCCGAATATATTTTTTTTTGTATCAACTCGGTTTTCAATCCTGAGTTTTTCAATCAAATTGATTGGTAAAGAAAAGAATTTCTCATGAAAACATTGCATGCGACGTTTAAATGCCTACAAAGAAACCTAGTAGTGGAACTCGAAAGCTGTTGTATTTCAGCAACATTTTTAAGTGTTTTACAAAAATACTCATAGCTTCGACAATTTTCAACCGATTAATAGGCTTTAAGATTATAGTATGAATTGTTGAATCGTGTTATCTAATAGAAAATGCTGATTAAAACTAGATTTTTATGTAACATTAGCAGAAAAATAAAAAAAAAAGTTCAATCCAGTTTTTTAATAACTCCAAAATCAATTTTTTAATAGCAAATTTATTTAGCTTCATTTTTAATTTTAAAATGATTTAAAATTGGTGCACTGAATTCATAGATATTGACGTTTTAGTAAGCGAACCTTTGTCCAAAATTCAGAAAATCACATATTTTGTATATCTCAAAGGCTCTACTTTAAGTTTTCCTGACCACATCATTGAATTTAGCGTAGGATTTTGCATTAGAAGCGTTGGTCAACCATTAATGTTTACACTTTATGTTTCATTTTGTAAACTAGTGTAATTAACGATACAGTCATGGACAACTTTCACTATAAGATAATTCTAAAAAACATCAAAATAGTTGTGAAGTTAAGGTCAATTTTGTAACGCTATATTAACCGATATTTTTTTTTTGAAATTAAAAAAAAATTGCATTAAACCAATACCATAATCTGGATGTACAATAATGGTCTTTGGATTACGATCGAATTCCACAAATCAAATTGCAGACTTTTCGACGTGATAGTAATAAGAGTTTTAGTTCACAATCTGTAGACGTCACAGATTCACTGAGAATCCGAATTTCCCAATGCTGAGAGGTTTCGTTATTTTGAAAGCTATTTGAGGCCAGTTTTCCATCACACAGGTGAACCAACAAGCTGAATGGGAAACGTAAACAATCTCGGTTCGGCCTTCGACTCCCCCCGGTTAAGGTTTCCTAGCTGCCAGCAAACGTTGAAGACAGTTGATCTGGCCACTTTTTAACAATTTGTGATTTCCGAGGTGTTTGAGCAAAATTTTCATCTGTTCTTTATCTGTTTGAACGACAGCATAAAAATTAAGGCGCAAATATAAAAATCAAGATAAAACCCCATTACGCACGCTTATACTAACAATTTTGTTTATATAGAATTCATTTATTTGCACAGGTTCAATCGAATCAACTTAACAAATTTTCAAGTTTATATAAATCAGATACCTTAGAAGTAAAGAGGGTAGAGCACCGATTAAATTGAATAACAATTTAATGGAAGGGAAGGTGGACGGGAATTGATACCATGCTATAAATTCCCGTCCATCTTGCATAACACATTTATTTTGAATTCTGGAACGTCTCATAATTATATAACTTATAGTTTACTTTTGACATTAACATTTTCGAGAGAGGAAAACACAAACACATATATTAGAAACACTGAAAATAAACATACAGGTTAAACTAACTGAGGTTACACAATTAGAAATTAGAAATTTAAAACGAGCCATAATTTATGTTTGTAAAAAGTCGGGGAACGTAAAGAACGATTCCGTGAAAATTATGTCTGGTAAAACTAACACATACGCAATTCGACGAAAGATGTGTTTGAGTTAATTTATTTTCTCATCTCTTTCAAATCATTCCTCTGTGCTAATGGACGCTTGTTGGTTTTGGTCTCAGGGGACAGCAATTTACATGACTATTTTTTTGAGTGTGTTATGTTAGTCAAACACATATAAATAAGTTTAAAAAACTCCAGATCATGTAGAGCCAGAATATTACAGAATATACAATTAGAAAGAACTCATGCACGAGTCCATGAAAGATAAAGAACTCAGAAGCTCCTGTATTTTTATGACTCCATAGACCTAAGACTTTCCCTATGAATGCAGTACTGATCTGGTGTTAGTGAGACAATAGTTTATAGCTTAATGTGTATTGCAGCTAATTCAGCGACACACATGGAACAAGCTTGAAGCTAACGAAGCCAGCGGAATCCTAAATCAATGGCTCGTCAAAGAAGAACGTTTTACTGGAATCAACTTAGCCAAACTTTGCATTTAATAACGGAGCAATCATAGGACGATGATGCTCTGGGATTCTGGATGAATCAAAATAAAACGAACTGCTGAAGTCAGAGAAGCAAACCCGATTGGAAGGGAACTAACACGACGAAGGGCTGACATCCTGTGTTATGTAAAAAAAGAATAAAGTCATGAAGCGAGTTTGAGGATTCATAACCTCACACCTGATGAGGAGCCGAAGAGAACATTCTGGAAATCGTTCAGAAAGTGGCAACCTAACGCGTGGAACCATGCAAAGGCATGCAACCTAACGCGATAAGAAGACACCGATACTGAATTCGTTCCAGTTTGATGATGTGCGACCGAGCCGCTGAATGAAAACAAAAACTACCGCATTCTATAACCGACAAAATCGTTATCCGGCACAACGTTAGAAGATCTTGCGAAGTTCTCCCCACCAATTGCCGGTTATTGTGCACAGAAAGTTGATCCTTTGCTGGCACTTTCGCTTCAGATAATCAATGTGGGATCACCAGGTGCACTTATAATCGGACCAGACCCCAAGATGAAATGGAATGAATTACACCTAAAATTAGAGGCTTCGGTTGTACCAGGATATTCTTCCTTGAAAAAACTACCAACTCAGGTTTTTCCATAGATAATTCGATACCTACCTCTAGAGGCCAAGTAGAGAAATTGTCTAAGGTATCCTGTAAGGACCCTTGCGGATCGACCCGAATGAACTCCGAGACAGACACTACGCCACCATCTGCAAGTCTCAACGTACAGTTGTCACTTAGACAAACATCAGTGTATTTGACATAAAAATTATACAAAAGAGGGCTTGAACATGATCCCTTGCGGAGACCCGTGTAGCTAAATCGGGCAGCAGAGTTTCAACGAGTAAAGCTCATATGTTTCTCTGACAGCAAATTAAACAAACAGTTATTCATTAATAGAGAAAACCCACAAACGTGGAGTTCAACTGGAAGAATTTCAACAGATACTGAATCAAGGGTATAAGGAATGTATCGAAAATAAGCTATCCACGAACATTTGCGTTGTCCGCGTGTATTTGTAATGGTTTTAATATGCTCATTATATCACGTTGTGCATTTGACTGCCATATTCCGTTTGTTGTAAATTCTTCGTTTTACAAATGTCGTGCATGAAAAAGACGTGAAAATTACGGTTTGGACACATGGCTACGTGAAAAGGGTATAACAATTCCTCAAATGGCGACGCGCTTTGGATTTCAGCACACGAGTGTTAAAATCCATCAAGGTCAAATTTGGGAAACACTGTTTTTTTTGGATGAACTGCAGAAAAAGGCAGAAAACCCGGATTTTGCAGGCCTAAAATTAATCAGAAAGTGGTAGAACAAATCAATGTCCATACGTGATCTAGCCAATAAAGCGGGAACCAGCGTCGAAATGATTCAATGTATCAAGAAACGGGAAAACTTGAAGACCTACAAGAAGCAGAAAATTGCCATACATAGTGCTGAAAAGAAGCAGTGCCCAGCAACAAGGGCCCGGAAATTGTATTCGCGAGTTTTGCAGTGACCGGATGCAGCTATTTTGAGGAGGACCCTAAAACCCTTCCAGGTCCACAATATTAGATTGCCGTCGTAGAGGAGGATGTTAGCGATGCAGACAGGTCGGTTCAAGTGGAGAAGTTGTTCGGTCGAAAAGTGCTGGTATGGCAAGCAATATGTTCCTGGGGTATGTAGTCTACCATTTTTTACTACCGGAACAATCAATGCGGAAATCTATCGATCTGAGTGACTGTAGAAGAGGTTGCTGGCTTCATATCTGAAGCATAGTACCCCGCCACTATTTTGACAGGATTGAGCGTCGGCCCATTACGCCAAAACAACTCTCAATTGGCTCACGGAAAAGGGTATAGTTTTCGTTGAGAAAGACATCAATCCCCCGGGTTGCCCCTAGTTTTCGGCCCATCGAACACTATTGGGCGATTATGTAGAGGTCTTCAAAAAGACCACAATTGTTCAGAACTTGATAAAAAGTGTTCGATAAAAAATTCGCAAATTTGTGAAAGAATAATGTTAATTTCATCCGGTCTTCACAATGTTCTAGTTCAAGTTTGTACAATAAAGAACCATCCATCTGTTTTTATTTAATTTGAATGTGCGGATAACTTATTTTCGATACAGTTCTTATCCAAGAATTCCAAAGCCATTTGCTCTGTTTTAGCAAAATCTAACTGTATATCCATGGAAATCAATACAAAACTGTCTTTCTCATTTACCTCTACGAAAATCATATTGAGTATCTGAAAGTAGGTTGTTCATCTCAATCTATTTATTCAGACGAGAGAAGATCATTTTTGTCAACAACTTTGGTAATTGGTCGATAGGAGTTGTGGTCGAACGCGTGTTTATCTAATAACCGTCTCCAATCATCCGGTACAATATTAAGTTCCAGAAACTGATGGAACAACTTCTACATGCGTCCCTTGGCGACATCTGGGAGATTCTTAAGCAATTTGAACTTGATCATATCAGGCCCTGCGGCTGTATTGCCAAACGAAAGGAGTGCAAGAGAGAGTTCTACCATTGAAAAGGGTTGGCTGACCTCATCTATCGAAGTCGTGGTTTCGCCATGCACAGAATCTGGACATATATTTCAGGCAAACTTGAGGATTTATTGGTTCGAGTACTACTCGCTCTTATTGTTGGTAGTTCCGGTACACAATCTTCACGCCGTATTCACGTTTTTCGACGTTTTTCGCAATAGCCTGTATACGAATTGTCGCCAGTACCCGCGTTTCTCGGACTTGATGAGGATTTTAAGTTCACGTCCGAGTGCCGTGTATTCTTCGAAGTACTTAAGTGTTCCACGTCTACGTAAAACATTTTATGCGTCGGCTTTTTTACGGTAAACCTCGACGCATTTATGATCCCACCATGGAGAAGGAGGTTTCATACGGAATGACGTTCCTCGAACTGGTCGAGTTTGAGCTTGAAGCACGGTTTTTAAGATCCGGTTGGAGAGGAAGTTGTATTCCACCTGCGGTGAAAGCGACGTTGCGGCTTCATCTACAGCTGCCCTGTACTTTGTCCAAATGATATAACCGGTAAGATTACACGACAATCCAAATTTTTATGGGCAGGTGAGCACTACCAACAGGATCCTGACTCACATTCAATGTGCAGTCCAACGATAATGAATTCGAACAAATTATGACGTCTAATCTACAACCAACTGTGGATGGATCAGCCTAGCGTGTAACTTCTACATTGAAAAGAACTGTTATATTGAAGTTGTCACAGAGGTCATACATCAAAGACGACAGGTTGTCATCGTACAGTTCTTCTCAGTCTATACCGTGCGAGTTAAAATCTCCCATGATCAACCGCGGAGCAGGAAGGACAAAAGAAATCTCTGACAGTTGTTTTCGGTTGATTATGGCAAATATACCCAGAACCCGAGCAGGAGATAACTGGTCTTGGCATTGAAGAGCTCAGATTAAGAAGTAAAATACCTAAACAAAATTCCTAAGAAGTGCAAGCAAAATAGCTCTCGAATAACAAAACTTGTTATTTTCGATACCTGGGAATACCTTAGAGGTTCTATTTTGGTATTGCTTTACCTCAATTTGGTATTCGCATAATATTGTGGGAACATTTTTATGGTATTATCATCAGGTATTTTACCTCTTAATCAGAGCTCTTAAACACCAAGCTCAGTTATCAAGTTATTCGTTCCTGCTCGGGAAAAAATGCAACGTATTTTATTTTTAATAACAACCTGACATGCAAAAATTTCAATACCTGAAATTGGAAGAAAATTCGTTCTACAGAAGGAGTAGCTCCCCAAAAGTTCTCCTTCTCGACGTGAAGACTCTTCACGATCAAGACAAATAATATTGAAATAATGAAACGGAAGATTGCTGTCGGGCGAGAGCAATGTTTCAAAAAGAGCGAATGCATCACAACCGGTAATGTGAGCAAAAAATTTGAAGGATTTCAATTTAATAATAAGACTTCTACAATTCCACTGCAGAATAGTGATCAAATCCTCGACCTCTTTTAGAAAATTATTTATCGAAAGAAATTATTGCTGCCATGAGGGGCCACTTTATTATCAATAGCTTAAATAAAGTGATAACATTGGGAAGCATTGCCAGAAAAACGCTTTTAAGAAAGCCAGTTATTCGAGGTACATGGGCAATACCTTCGACAATGTCATCAAATGAGAAAAACCTAGAAGGGGCTTTACACAAAATATTCAGTATAACCAACATGATGCCAGATTGCCTTGAGGTACCAATGTATGATCAGTTAATTTATTCGTTTGGCATTACAATATACGAGAAGCACACTAATCACATTTAACATGAAATTGATAATTAGAAACACATTGTCTTCCGTACAGAAAGTAAAGCAGATAGTTTTGTTTGCCTTGGAACCTAAAATAACATTTGAAAGCAAATCTGATCAAACATTGTTTAGGTTTTCCATACGAATGCTAGTAATTTTCATGACTTATTTCATGTATTTTCAACATTTCAAGCAAAACAATGCATTAGGTCCTAAGTAACATTGAGATATTCTCTTCGTCGACTTTTTTTTTGGTTAATAGCTTGTCTATTAAACGATTTGCTGATGTTTCCAACGTATTGGATCCCTTATCACACTTTATACTACCGTACTGTGTATTTAAAATAGTTAAACATGCTTTTACATAGCAGTAGGAACGCAAAGAGAAAGTCGACAAAGAGAGTCTCTCAATGTTACTTAGGACCTTATCCATTGTTTTGCTGGATTTATTCTTTTCAAATTCTTAAAAAATTAGACCATATCCGGAATTCATTTCCATAACATTCCAAATATAAGAATACAGGCACTCCATATTTTCGCGCTTAGTACAATTTGAGTAAAAGATTGAATTGCATTCAAGCAAGTTCAACTGATTTTGAACCATTCCGCTGCTAGTGTAAAGCTGTTTTCATTCATAAGGAGAATTTTACAGAATAAAAACGTATTCCAATTAACATTATCGTGGTTACAATCTGCTATATAAACAAACAAAAAAACAAAAAAAACTAAACTGTAGCTTAAGGTTTTAATCATTGAATGTATGAATCATATTAAAAGTGATTTCATTTTTATTTCATCTTACACTCCACGCAGAAAAGACCATTATATTAATCAAAATAATATGTTTAGTCATGGATATGATATGATAAAAAGATAAAATCAGTGTGATATTGTATGATCATGGCAAACCTACTGATATTACTCAATAAACAAACAGAAACAAAAACTCTAGATCGGGCGACACTAGACGAAGCATGGGCTAATTGACCAACCCACGATCCAATTATCCAAACTACTGAAGCAAGCAAAAAAGAAGAAGCATGAAATATACAAACGGAACTGATTGCACCCTTTAATTGACCGAGTGTTTATGTATGTCCGTTTGGCTCGTTATTGCATGCATAAATTACGCAATCAAAAACGCTAACTACCAGAAGAAGACGACGAAAAACAGGAACGGTATAAAAGTAAGCAAAAGTAAAAACCGAAAACATGCGCAAAGTACAAGTGCTCGACCAGGCCAAATGGACACCGGAGTGAAAACGAAACCGAAAAAAAAGTAACATTACTGACATTTTCCTTACTTGTATTGCTTGCCAAATCCTGAGGTCGTCCGACTTTGCGCAGCAGAAATACAAAACGAATTCAGGTTATTACAACGCACTCGCAATGGTAATATGCTTCACAGGGAAGCTGCTGGTAGGCGGAAAACGGAAAAACAACCAATTCCTGCTCAATCCAAAGTATAAAAATTAATTCGGCGGTTACATTTCAGAAAGCAGCAGGTAGGTGAGTGGTTTCAACTAGCTGATAAAGACTGACATCTTGAAACAAACATACACACACAAAGGACGATAAGGAACTCGTTGGTAAAGGGATAAATGAAAGGGTTTCAGTTCCCGTCCTGGTCGGGTCGTTGCTGACAGAAGTAGCTTGTCAACCTCGAGCCAGGAGGATGTGGAAAAAAAGGCCTCGAGTCCGTCTGCGTTTGTTTTGATGGCTTGCTTTCAACGCGAAATCCTTTAATTACTCGCTTCTGGTTTGGCTCGCGCCGGGCGCTCCGCTCAGGGTGAGGTGGGTTGATGGATGTGGTTTTTGTCTCCGTTACAGTCGGAATGCACATGGTGAAGTACTTTCACTTGCGACGGCGACTGACTACCAGCATTATTGTATACATTCGTCGTCGGGAGTCAGGATTCCATGAGGACAGGAAATGGTTTCCGCTACTGAAATCGAACAGCGCGCTGGTATCACGAATTGATAAATAGTGGAAAGGTTATTTACGCAACTAGCCATTGTCGTCATCGTCGTCACCGAAGAAAACGTTAACGTTTTATTTGGTGTTTGTATGGGAAAGAGATTCAGGGCGCCTTCGGAGGGATTATTCAAAACTAAAACTTCGGTCACGAATTTACCGAAAACGAACTATTAAGGTACGTATATAGGAAAATTTATTTTGCTTAATTGTTTTTCAGTAGATGATAATTCCCAAACAGGGCTGTTAAACGTTATTTATCCTTGAAAATATCGCACAAAGATAAATATTTTCTATAAAAGCTATGAAAGGATTCTGAATGACGGCAAGAACTTGGTTAGTCTGATTTGCTTGAATACAGGTTGAGTAGAGGCTGCTTTGTGTTTTTCACAAATCTACTAAACAAAGACCAAGGCAACAATAACACATGGCTCTTCATGGATGGATGGATTTAAGGCAAGAACGATTCTAAAGCGGGATGCAACTATGAGCCTAATGTGAGTAGTAAAATGCTCAATGCGACTTCCAGGCACATCCTCTGTAGCAGGTGGAAAAACTTGTCAAGTATCTCATTGTACATGAAATAAACTCTGATTTATCTGAATATGTTTTATGTTACTGCAAAACTACTTACTACCTAAACGACAGCAAAGCCGACGCAGCGGAGCACCCGCTGCTACCCAATTATTAGATTAGGTATAGGGAAAAAACGAAGTAGATATTAAGTACATTTGTTTTTTTTTTGACTCAGGATAGGTATAAACAATATAAGATAGGATAGGAATAAACAAAATAATGATAGGTAAACGTTTTGTATTTGAAAAATAGTACACTCAGTAGCAAAAAAAAAGCCGAGCAAAATTTTCCTTCCAAAAAACGCCATGTTCAACCTTCTGTCACTTTGTCAATAATCAATATTTTTATCTGAAAATTTCACAACACTATAACCAATGTGAAGACCTTATGTGACCAGAATTTCATGTTGATAAAATTTATAAATTTGAAGTTATCATAACATATGTGTAAAAAGTCATTTTTGGACATAGCAACTTCAAAAATCCGTATTTCTGTGAAAAATTTAGATACCGTATTATAAATTTCTCTATAGCTTGAAACAATACATAAAATTATGTGGACAAAATTTGAACTATTTCCTTTAAGTGGTTTGGACTACAGCTGGCATCAAAGTTGATACACCAACATGAGTATTTCCCCTTTTCACCCTCTATTGACCTTGCTGAAATATCGTTCCAAAAATAGCCGAGGTTCACCACGGGCCGCCCGCCCGCCACATCGAATTAACGAGCAGAATTTTCCGACGCTTCGGTACCATGTGCCGAATCTACGACCAGTTCGATTGAACTATCGTCATGCAAACCGCCCGTCAGCCCGTCAGCTCCCGCCGCCGCCCCCATGCCGGCTCCTCCTCCAGGCTAGGGCAATTCGAGTTGCAGTACCTCCAGAAAACCACCCGTCGGTGGGCAGCTCTATGACACGGAGCAAATGATCGAGTTCGTCCAAGAGCTCTACCGCCAACTACGTTCCTGCCGCTCAAAGGAGGAACAGCTCAAAGCCGCCACATCCGTGACGATTAAATTTATCTTCAAATATGGACCATCATCACACCATCAGCATCCTCAATTGGAATGCTTGTTACATCCGGAACAAAACTGTTGAGCTCGGTGACTTCCTTAACAGGAAGGCCATTGACATCGCTATTGGCACCGAGACACATCTCAAGCCGGAACTCAGCGTCTTCATCCCAGGATACCGAATTGTGCGACTTGATCGTTGCGGCTCTAGTTGTCTTCTTCGTTGTCACTACAGGTTTACGTGTACTGCGTTCGGTCGATTTCTTACGAGAAACGGAAGAAGCAATCACGGACTGCTGGAGGAGGAGTTGCGATCGCTCTACGCTA
The DNA here is from genome assembly GCA_034211315.2 of Aedes japonicus. NCBI lineage: Eukaryota > Metazoa > Arthropoda > Insecta > Diptera > Culicidae > Aedes > Aedes japonicus. Next base: position 10,597 of record JASCZW010012176.1, read on the forward strand.
CAGCATCAACTGCCATCTGCTTCCAAGCTTTCATCTGCGGTCTATCGAAGCCATCGGGGTCGAGGTTGAAACTGCGCTCAGCCCTATCTCCATCATCGCGGCTTATTATCCCAAGCAAATCAGCACCGCTAACGGAACAACAACGGTCCTACGGAATTAGATTCGCAAGCTAACTCGGAGACAGGGATAGTTTATCATCGCCGGCGACCTAAATGCGAAACATGAAATCTGGGGGAACACCCGGCGCAACATGAACGGAATAGTACTGCAGAAAGACTTGGAAGAGGGCCATTACACCATCCTGGGCCCGGGTACTCCCAACCGGTTGACCAGATCTGGTGCCCACTCAACAATCGACATCTTTCTCACGAACATGGGGAACAACATCGCCCAACCGGTAGTACAACAGGAGCTCAGCTCGGACCACTTTCCAGTGGTGGCCGAAGTTGGCTCCTCGGTCATCCGGCATCGAATCACCAAACGGAACTACCACCGCGCCAGTTGGGAAAGGTTCCGACAACACGTTGACCATAACATCGATTTCAACGCCATTCGAAGGCAATACCAGAGAACTGGTTTGCCTACGCTAAAATGTCACTGTAATCGAGTGACGAAAATTATCGAAATATGTTATTAAGAATAACAATTTTGCCAACAAGATCCGCCTTCTCACAGATTGTGTAAAGCCGTTCTGGAAGTTGACAAAAATTTTAAAAACTGAGCCAAGGCCTATTTTACCATTGATCCCACTAGACAGCAATGGCTCAAAGGATTGCTTGATAACTCCTGCATTAAAGGCTGCTGAGATAAGTCAACACTTCGTCAGTTCCCAAAATCTCGGACATAACATCGAAGCTGCCGTTAGTGCGTTTATCACTAACATCTAAATAAGCCTCAACGACTTCACAGAGGACTTGGCGATCTCAGCACTTATATCAAATGTTCAAAGAACATGAAGGCCACAGGTTTCGATAACATCTTGAACTTGGAGCTCAAGCAATTGAGCCCCCAGTTCTATAACCATCTGGCGATGGTTTTCAACTAGCCTGGAAGTCAGCCAAAGTCATCCCCATCCAGAAGCCTTGGAAAGGTCATTCATGTTCCAAGAGCTATAGGCCCATCATCTTCTCTCAGGAGTATCAAAACTGTTTGAGAAAGCGAGCTTAACATCTTGCTCGACGAGCAGTTCGGTTTCCAACGTGGTCGCTCAACAGTGCACCAACTTAACCGAGTGACCAACATCCTCAAGCGGAACATGTCGGTTGCAAAATCATCTGCCATGGTACTTCTCGATATCGAGAAGACCTTTGATAAGGTCGACATTATCCCTGAAAAACAAGCTTGCTGTCTACAAGCAAAACATACTTCCAGTCATCGAGTGCCAATCAGGGAGAGTTGCGGTAAAACACATCGCCTGAAGCTTCAGCGCGTTCAACATAAGGATCAGGATTATCCTGAACACCCCTCCGAGGACAACAACATCTGAGGTCCACCGTTTGGCCGAGATGAAAATGCTCGACGATCGTTTTAGTGAGTCTATCAATCGGTACAGGGCACGCTACCTGACGTAGGAATCTGATTCCCCACTCCTAGGATTTTCAAATTGTAGTTGTAGTTGTAGTTGTAGAATAAGGTTATCAAATTTTAACAAACAATGCCCCAAGGGCTGATCTGAAAATTAATTGAAAAAATTAAACATAAAACATACCAGATATATTAAACACATAAAACACATAAATCAAAGCTGAAGAGCCCATTGGGCTAAGACACTTTAATGTAAATTAGTATATAAATCAAAGAATGTAAATAAAAACAAATTTAGTAGTAGAGCTGTGTAGAACTAATGGGCAGAATTTGGCTTATTAATACAAACTTTGATCGAATCACACAAATTACTGTTTGACCAAATTTTGATCGGAGCTCCCTTTATTACAGTTCCGAGGTGTCGGAATGAATGTGGAGCAGGCTGACGTTTAAACATTGTTGCTGCATTGTTGAGATCTGACTATAGACTTGTTGCATTCCATGCCATTATGCGATATTCATTCCCAGAGGGGAGCGGCGTCTTCCAGGCAGGGAATGTCGAGAAACACAGAGTAGTGCAAAATAGGCAAGTGCTTCACCCAATTTCAAGTGTGCGTCTCCTGTTTCAGAAGAGCGCACAAAACGAAAGTGCGAGAGATTTCGTAGCAGCACGAGAGACAGATAGCCGCACATGCACTACTCTTTCAGAGACAAAGAGTAATGCACAGTGCTCTACTCAGAGCTCTACTCAGTGCTTTACTCTGAGCTTGGGCTCGTGCTTTGGTACATGGTAGCAAAACGAAAAGTTTTGATGTTAGTAACAAAAAGGCATTGTATGGGTTCATAGAGGGAAATTTTTTATTAAAATCCTTATTCACATACTAGTCCAGCCCATGCCGCCGTGTCTGTTTTCTGCACTTGTGTGCACAGAGACGACAAGGGAGAGTGCAATCGTTAGCACCCAAAGAGACGAGAGATAATTCAAAATGAGAAGTGCGGCTTTGAGCGTTCGGCACAATAAGAGTGCACGGGAGTACAGACTGCACTTTCACGTCTCTTTGAAATTTAATGTGCTGTCTCGTAGCAGCGCGTGCTGCACTCAAAGAGATTTGAGTCGCACCTTATCCCTGCTTCCAGGATGACAACGCTCAAATCCATACAGCGAAATCCATTAAAAAGTGGTATGAGGACCACGCAAGTGATTTCAATCACCTTTAGTGGCCTACTCAATCACCAGATACACTAGTCGGCAAAATCGGAACTTTTTTCGCTCCCTTCGGCATTTCTGGTTGGATTTTATAAATTTTGCTACGCTGAATCCAAATAGGGGCTCAGAAATGCTGTAACACGTCCAGTTTTTGAGAAAAATGTGATTAAAATTCCCAAAAACACGTATTTTCGTAGTAATATGATCTACCTAAGCAACAATCAGAATATTGGCTCTGCCCTTTGCACGTTGGACTTGAATTTAATGGAATGGACCTTCGTGAATCCATTCGTGAACACAGATTTTTTGCAACACGTAAGATTGATGAAATAAACCGGGTTTTCATTCACAAAATTACGAGTTTTGATAAAAATCAAGATTTTCTATTTTGAAAACATGAATTTTAGCTCCGCCCTTTGAATGTTGGGTTTGGATTTTATGGAATGGACCTCCCTGAATCCATTCGTGAACACAGATTTTTCGCATCACGTAAGATTGATGAAATAAACCGGGTTTTCATTCACAAAATTACGAATTTTCATAAAAATCAAGATTTTCTATTTTGAAAACATGAATTTCAGCTCCACCCTTGCTGGAGCTTGGATTTAATGAAATGGACCTCCCTGAATCCATTCGTTATCACAGATTTTTCGTAGCACGTAAGATTAATGAAATAAACCGGGATTTTATTCACAAAATAACGAGTTTTCATGAAAATCAAGACCCGACGTTTTTGAGCGACGTAAATAATGGACCAAGACGTCCATAAATTACGTCGCTCAAAAATACAGATTTTTAACCCCCTCTTTTCTTTATCACATTTTTTGTATGGATATTTAAAATTCTTGTATGCATCGTCACTTTTTAAGCCCCCCCCCACCTGTCTCTTAAAGCATAACGTAATTTATGAACGATCCCTTTAGCTGTGCCTCTTTGAGTATATTGAGTATATTGATGTTGCTTCTTACAGCAGTTTGGGAACTGAAGACCTTCAAAGTTCATTCATTAATTCAAAAGTCAGCTGCACAGAGCCCTTCAGAAACGCCTAAATTAAATACTCTATGCCTCTATGCAGTACCGTATTTTTAAGTTAGGATAGGAGTGAGCAAGACAGCATTAAAACACGCAAACACTCAAAAAACGATAGAATAGACAGAGACAAAAGACTCTGTGTTAGTCACTATTGCTCGAGAGAATAAGGAAAAGATATGTTAAAAAAGAAAGCAAGAATCCTCAAGCACGTAGCTTAATGCGGCATTTTATAGAGCTTTTTGACGTTTAATTTGCGCACACTACTGCAAGATTTGAATCGAAGCAGTGCGAGTGAGAAGTCAACGAAGTTGTGGGAAACCAAACCGTGCATTAATCCCCGCATGTTAGACAAAGAAAGACGATTAAATGTCGAAAAGGTCTATTGGCGTATTTGCGGCACAAAATTTGTGTCATTATTGCTGTCTTGCTTTGGCGTCAATTAATGCTCATGTTGACTCTCTTCAGCCTTGCACAATCATTTTTTATTCATTCAAAGCTAGCTATTTGAGTGTTACGGACGCGTTTTTTTATTTTTGTAAAAATGTCGCGAATTTGTCTGAACGATCCGCAAAAATTTTGTTGCATTTGTGGAGACGTGATATTGAAGGAACAGAGAAAGGGGTTAACACCTTTGTTGGAGACAGCATATCAGCTGTATTTTGACAAGGAGCTTCCAAATCGTGAGTTTCCATGGGTTCCAACATACTCCTGTTGCTCATGCTACCGAACATTGCTTGGTTGGATGAAATATACGCACAAAGGCTTACCTTTTGCCAACCCTATGGTGTGGACTAATCCAACCAATCACATGAGCGATTGTTACTTTTGTTTGAGAAAAATTCATGGATTTTCCAAAGCTTTGAAGCATAAAATCGAATACCCATCAAGGCCAACATTGCACTCCGAAGCAATGCCAGTTCCAATATCTCCAAATATTGCTGGACGTGCTGATGAGTTGGATTCGGAACCAGGCGAATCTGAGAAAAGCTTTCAGGATGATCCACACTCTTAAAAATAATGAATATTACGTGTGATGCAATCCTTGTTGCTCGTAAATATTTTTAAATTAAACAAATAATTTGATGTATTGTTAAGCCCTGATTTGAAACCCATAATAATGAATTCTGCTACACTCAAAATTAAGTTCCAAATACTAGATTTACTGCAGCTTCTAGAATGTACTTGGTAATCATAAATCTAAATTCGAAAAGTGTTAAAAATTAGCCACTTGACTGAATGGTAGGATTAAAAAGCCTGAAGTTTACATTATCGTTGTCTTTAGTGTCAACATAACATCCGACACATTTTTAACGCAGTCGGTTCCACGCGTCACGACAGGACACAAGTCAAATTCGCTCTCTTCCGTGATAGACTATGAAACGAATACTTCATGCTACATTTAGATCACAATAATTCAAATTTCGCACTGTAAAATGAAATGCTCGACAATTAAAGCTGCAGTGTTTAAAAGAAAATTTGGAAAGGAAAAGAAATGTTTCCCAATTCATTTTTTTTCCCAGTGAAACACGGTTACGCAGTGTAACAAATATTGTTCATTTGCGTATAATATTCATTAATCTGAGCATGACGACATTTTCTTGCATCCTCAAGGAAATGAAGGAATAAAATGAATCCTACAGGATAAGATTTAGCTAATTTTTAGCATGACAATCCAGGAGATAGAGGACCTTTTTAATTTATCAAATTTTATAACTTTATCTTGAATTTATTTGACCGTTATTTGAGCTAGATCCCGGGGATAAAAATTGGCCTCGAGAAACATTCATGTTTCCATTTACAATAGCCGCATTTAGCAAGTGTTATTTTCTGCGCCTCAACTTATTTATGTCATGTCGTGTAACTTATCATTTCGATTTTTCGTAGGCTTGTAATTCTAAGAACAGACGCAAATTTCTATCAAACGGGCCGCTCCTTTTTTGTGCATCCAAGTAGACTTAAATTTACATGATTTTTTCTCAGTGTGCAAATTTTTTACCTTCGAAGTCTGAGGAACCGCATGTAATAACCCAAGATGAGCTGAACGATTTGATTCGAGATTTGGAGCTACCCAAGACCAAAGCGCAGCTGCTAGCTTCAGTGGAATGTCCTGGAAAAAGATTTAAAGGTGTCATCTTATAGGAAGAGACATTCAGATAACATTAAATATTTTTCGATGGACGGTGATCTTGTCTTTTGCAACAACATCGAAGGTTTAATGGAAGAGCTACAGTTAGAGTATCACGCAACTGACTGGAGGCTCTTCATCGACGCTTCAAGCAAAAGCTTGAAGGCAGTGTTACTGCACAATGGAAATAAGTATTCTTCAGTGCCAGTTGCATTTGCAGCTCACATGAAGGAAACTTATGAGAACATAAAAACACTTTTGGAAAAGATCAAATATTTTGAACACCAGTGGAATCTCTGTGCAGACCTTAAGGTAGTGGCATTGCTCACTGGGCTTCAAGGAGGCTACACAAAGCATTGTTGTTTTCTCTGCGAATGGGACAGTCGTGCGAGGGATAAACATTACTACCAGCAGCATTGGCCAGCACGTACCAAGATTGTACCTGGGAAGAAAAATGTGTCAAATCTGCCTCTTGTCGACAGGGACAAAATTTTACTACCTCCCCCCTCCTAAGCTTGGGTTGATCAAAAATTTTGTCAAAAAGCTGGATATTCAAGGAGAACCATATTGTTTTTTGAGGAAAAAGTTTCCGAGATTGAGCGAAGCCAAGGTGAAAGAAGGAGTATTTGTTGGCCCTCAAATTAGGAAACTCCTTAAAGACGACAATTTTCAGCAAACTCTTAACGCGACAGAGTTACGAGCATGGAATGCGTTCCAAAAGGTTTGTGGTTACTTCTTGGGAAATGAAAAGTCTCCGGATTATGTACATATCGTTCAAGAGTTGGTTGATTCGTATGCTGTACTGGGATGTAAAATGTCACTTAAATTGCACTTTTTGCATTCTCATCGGGACTTCTTCCCAGAGAATATGGGAGCCGTCTCAGATGAACATGGAGAACGATTTCATCAAGATATCGCAGAGACTGAAAAGAATTTTGCTGGAAAATTGAGCCCAGCGATGCTAGCAGACTACTGCTGGATGCTACAGAGGCAAACACCTTTGAAGAACTATAAAAGGAAAAAGAAAACAAAGTGAATTTAAGTTGAAAAATATAGAGAAAATTTCAACTAAATGACTGACTGACTGACTGATAGGAAATCTTGATTTTCATGAAAATTCGCAATTTTGTGAATAAAAACTCATTTTTTTCAACACGAATGGATTCAGAGACGTTCATTTCATAAAATCCAAACCCAACATTCAAAGGGCGGAACGAAAATTCATATTTTCAAAATAGGAAATCTTGATTTTCATGAAAATTCGTAATTTGTGAATGAAAACCTGGTTTATTTCATCAATCTTACGTGTTACGAAAAATCTGTGTTCACGAATGGATTCAGGAAGGTCCATTCCATAAAACTCAAGCCCAGTATTCAAAGGGCGGAGCTGAAATTCATGTTTTCAAAATAGAAAATCTTGATGTTTATGAAAATTCGTAATTTTGTGAATAAAATCCCGGTTTATTTCATTAATCTTACGTGCTACGAAAAATCTGTGATAACGAATGGATTCAGGGAGGTCCATTTCATTAAATCCAAGCTCCAGCAAGGGTGGAGCTGAAATTCATGTTTTCAAAATAGAAAATCTTGATTTTTATGAAAATTCGTAATTTTGTGAATGAAATCCCGGTTTATTTCATCAATCTTACGTGTTACGAAAAATCTGTGTTCACGAATGGATTCAGGGAGCTCCATTCCATAAAATCCAAGCCCAACATTCAAAGGGCGGAGCTGAAATTCATGTTTTCATAATAGAAAATCTTGATTTTTATCAAAATTCGTAATTTTGTGAATGAAAACCCGGTTTATTTCATCAATCTTACGTGATGCAAAAAATCTGTGTTCACGAATGGATTCACGGAGGTCCATTCCATAAAATTCAAGTCCAACTTGCAAAGGGCAGAGCCAATATTCTGATTGTTGCTTAGGTAGATCATATTACTACGGAAATACGTGTTTTTGTGAATTTTAATCACATTTTTCTCAAAAACTGGACGTGTTACAGCAAATCTGAGCCCATGTTTGAATTCAGCGTAGCGAAATCTATAAAATTCAACATATATACTTGAAGGGAGTGAAACACTGCCGACTAGTGATATTAACATCATTGAACCGTTGTAGTCAACATTAGAAGCAAAGGTTCGGAATGTTTTCCCACCCTCTTCGTCTTTGAGGGAATTGAAGATATCTTCGGTCGACGAGTGGTATAAAGTACTACTGGACGTCATTCAAACCCTCTATAGCTTCATCCCCAAGCGGATTGAAGCCGTATAAAACCCACTTTTTTCAATACTCAATCGAATTATTACTTGCTTATCCGAACCAAAGCTAAATAAATTGATCCTCAGAGGTGCCAGGAAACTGGATCAGGCTAGACAGTGAATCTTATAGTCCATATTTTGTGGTAAAATCGTAATTAATCTTTACTACAGGTTCCCTCAAAAATGTTCCGGGAGTGGCCAATGTAGCCAATGCCTTTCTCAAGTCTATCAAAAATCATAATTATGAAAAATCATGAAGATAGAGCTACCGCACGGCGGAGTAAAATGGAATTGATATCTTCTACAGGTTCCCCCGGGGACGTTTCGGAGGTGCCGAGAGTGGCCAATGTATCCAATGGTATTCTGAAGTTTATCAATATCATATTTATTAAAAAACATGAAGATACACAGAAACAAAAGCGTTCACGAAAATGAAAACGGACCGTGAACTAGTTCACGTTTTCAGGATTTTTACCTAAAAACGTGATTTAGTTCATGATTACGTGATTCAGTTCACGGTGTATTTTTGCTTGTTCTCGAATTCATGACTGCAGTTCACGGATCCGGGCACGGATTTTTTTCCGTGTAGAGCTGCCGCACGTCATGTTCTGTAAATGCCTAAATGGTCCCTGCTACAGGTTCCCCCGGCGATATTCCGGGAGTGGTTAATATGGCCAAGGATCAACTTTATGTTTATAATAAGCTTTTCTATCAAAGAAACCAAGAAGAAAGAGCTGTCGCATGGCACGTTTTGAGTAAAATAAAGAGTTAACCGCATCCAGAACCCTTTATCAGAACCTGTTTCCAGGAAATGGCCACGTCTCAGTCATTTTAAGACCGATTCTTGTAATCGACATTTCATTCGCTTGGTAAATATTTTGTCTTTATGTGTGTTTACTAAAACGAATTGTTTGACAACGGCATCTTGTACAACATCTCATCACAAATTCAAAATGTGAGATAGCCTCTCAGGAACCTGGAACAACTCCGGTGTCCGGGGCCATGGCCAATTATGTTACCGAGATATAAAACTACATTCATTTTCCAGTCGAATGCTTCTTGGCGAAAATAAAGCCCTGTACAAACATGATGATATACCTACATAAAAAACTTCCAATCCATAAATTTACTCATGATTCAAAAAAACACATCTTAACATTGTAAACCATCCTTAATTACCAGAACGGCTTGCATGCAATAAATTAGTTTCCCCACTGCGTAAATTAATTGAATCCATTGCCAAAAACGGTCCACCACTGAATCTGGAAGCCAGCAACCGTAAGCGAAAGTGTATCGTTCTTCGATCTTGAACTTTCGAGCTCTCCGACAGTCGCTGCGCGATCGAAAGCGCGATTCCCTTTCTAAAACAAGAAGATCAAAAATGAACAAGCCGAGTTCACTACAATGCACCGCGCGATGTCGATGGTCGGTTCGATCTTTGCTCCCACCGTGCAGTAGTGGTGAGAGTCAGAATGAAGGTTCGTTGTTCGCTTTGCTCGCAACTGATTGACAGTTTTGTCAGCCGTTGATGTCTTTTGTTTCGAAACATTTAAATTACAAGTTGCCACCGTTGCCAACTGTAAATTGCCAGATAGGGAGATCTTGAACTAGTTGCATACATTTGGAGGCATTTCACAGAAGTTTGCCAGTCTGCTGTTTTATGAAAGAATGGATAGGCTATAAGTCCATTCGCCGCAAATCTAGTTGATGGCGGTTTAGTGTTGTGCGTTGGGCGTACGTTGTATGATGAAATTCGCCATCTCCGGTGTCTGGGCGTAAGAATTTCGATCACCAGTAATGCTCTAATTTGAATCGTTCGACTCAGTTGTACAAACCAACCACTCGCGGTAGCAACAGCTATGTACTGCGAAATGTGAAAAAACCATCGACTCTGGCTATAACGAGTTTTCAAAGTGATGGCTAGTTTGGATTGATTTAGCCTTCGTATTCTACTTTTCATTTTTCTGGATAGTGCGTTATGAGATTGAATAGGCGATTCTCAACATGAAAGCTCACTGAACTTCAGCGAAGTTCCACTCATTTCCAATTCGATCACGGAATTGCCGCGAGATGAAAACATGTCCGCACATTTCAAGAAATTATAATCAAATGAAAGATAAATTAATTGCTGCATTCTGTGGCATGTAAACTAATAACGGGCTACGTTTTAACTAGCGCCACTCGGGGTGATAGTTCCATCGAGAAGGGTAATTCCAGTAGCGTTACCCAGTCGAGTTTATCATCGGGGTGCGGTTTGTGGTCCTCCAGCGAGTCTCAGCCGGCATTTCTGACTGGTGCAATTTTAATCTTTCTCCAAGTGGTGCCGCCGCTGGCTGGATTGGCTGACTGGCTGGCTGGCTGCTGTGACTGCGCCGATAAACATGACAGGCACATATGGGAGCGCACCACATTCGCATACTTGAGGTTTCGGTGGCGAATTGCGCCAATCAACCAGGCGCCGCCACTATGTTGGTAAAAGTGACAGTTTTCTGCTACGTTAATTGCATGTTATAAGGGATTTAGCTTGTATTGCAATGGGATGGTTTATGTTGGGGGAAAGGGTGTTGTGGGCAGAGTGAGGAGTGATACAATTGAGCGAGTGCAAATTTGCGGCTAATTTAGAAAACGGTAATAGAGCGAAAACGACTTGTTTGTAGTATTGAAATATAAGGAGTTTTGAAAATTTAACAAAATTTCTGGTGAATAAGTCTTTAACGAACTAAGTTTCAAATTGATGGCCCAACCCTTCATCCAAATCATAAATTATAAGTAGCCCTTTCGAGGCCATAACCTCAAATGTTTCCACAATAAAAACAAACGGACGGTCATTTGGCTACACAGACCACACCCTGGTAGCCGGCCTCTAATCAAAACACATTCATTAGCGCAGCTCCACACTTGGGCTCCCCCATGTAGCTTCCGCAGTTGTCGGTTTATTACTAATTCAGCGACCGCTACTGAATTTGATTCTCTTAGGAGCCGCCCAGAGGCTGCTTGCCTAGGCCCAGGTCAGTGTCCGTCTTCTTCTTACGTTGCAGGGTTTATGAGGCAGTATTAAAATGAGTTATTTGTTTACGGTGCATTTCGAATTTCCAGTCATTTATATCCCCCCGAAGGATGATAAGTCGTCGGTCATGTCAGTGGCCGTTTGCCGTTGACCGCTTCGCGTCCATTTAATTTCGGAGCAAGGTGAAATTATGAACCCGTAATATTTAAATGCACGTTGTGAACCGATGCCATGAGTTGCATACTAAAATGGAACCATTACAAATAGATACGTACAATTTGAGTGCACCTCGATGACTCGAATAAAAAAAAACGGAGAAAGAAAATGCTTTATGAGTGAAACACGACTTTAGATGCGATTTGATATGCTTTTCGTCAGAGAATAGCTAATTAGTTGGAAGTGCTCGAATGATGGACGATTTTGATGTAACCGTTTCCGGTGGTCGTTCGGAGCATACGCAGTCAGTTGCGACTGCATTTATTAGAAATACGTGATGAAGAACTGTTAAATATTCAATTAGTATTCCACTTGAGGCGATGTCATCACGGTTATTAAATATGAGTGTAAGATGTAATCTGCCACCGACGTGAAAAGTTTTACTGATTTCTAACGATTGTTGTAATGCGGGCCACCTTTAGTACATTAGCCAGCAAATTGGTGCAGAAAGGTTAATGGATTCAATTACTTGACGGGGATTTGATTCTATTTTCCACCTTAATCTATCGAATGCTCTATTAATAAATGTACACATACATATATGAAACAATTAGAGATGGATATAAGCTGAATTCAAATTCTTAATAGGGTAGAGAACGGCTTGATCAGGGGTGACTGCTTTATTACGACCGTGATTTCCGTTCCGGTCATCAGAAGCCGTTCCAGAATTACTTTAGCAACACGTCAACCTACGACGAGAAGCACTTTCTGCGTTTCTACATGCCAACGTGGACTACATGGACGTGTTACTGGACATTATGCGAAAACTAGACTCAACTAGAGGCTTCTCCAAAATTTATATGTATGAGCTATTTGCAAGTGCTTATCATGGCTAATCTATCAACAAACCGATTGTTTACTTTGAAGACTTCATTATTTTCATTGAGCAATCGAAATACTATTCGGAATCTCGGAACCTCTGTAAAACTCTCAGTGGCTGTAAAAAAACTGAGACAAGCGTTCGCTATTTAGGATTGCAACGAGAAGGCAATTCACGAGTACCGAGAGCAATATGAGGTAATTATCTGCATCCGAGGCAAGCACTAACTTTTTACCAACTTTCTGCCCGCCGCCAGCATCACATGCAGCAAACACGGCTACTTTTCGGCTCACAAATATACCTCAGAATATACTCAATAAAATTGTGTTAATGTTTAGTAAAAGCTGAAATTTTACCCAATAATTGGTATTATCAAGTAGCGTGAAGTGTTTTGGAACGGTGTTTTTCTTGATCCCAAAAGCTGCAAGAATAGATCAAAACAAATACGATATTTAAAAATGATGCAAAATAGATCCAGTATAAAACAAAAATTACAACACCGGTTCCGGCGTTTGATCTAAAAAAATAAATCCATTCCACGATTTGGATCGCCGTTGTCCTTATGTGTCCTAACATCCGATTATTGTTCAGCAAAGAGACACTGCGTTGTATGTTCACTGCTTTGTATGCCACAAAAATAAATTCAATCATGTCACATGTTGAATCTACCGAAAAGAGACAAGGTTTGGTTTTTCCTCTTTCATGTGTATGTGTATGTATTAGGCTGGGTCAAAAATTCAAATTCTAGTTCCATCCGATTCTAGTGCATGACTAACGGCTTTCCCCTCCATGCCGAGGTGAACGCCCCACAACAACGTGGTTGCTATCGCGCCAACAGCAGCCAGGCTACAGGCCATGCTGCAGGTGGCAGTGTTGTTAGGAAAAACAGTTCAATCGGAAACGTTCGTTTGGATTGTAATCTGGTTTTAGCTTAATAACATTTTCTTTACAAATCAGTCGGATCGTTTTGCAGTCTTCAAAGAAAAGTTTCCTTTGGAAAATTTCCAAGAAGAAAATTTGGTTCACTTTTTTTTTTTAGATGGCAACGGGTCACCTCGCCAGATTATTCAATGTAAAAGCAAGTTTTCCACATATAAATCCTATGTAAAATTAAAAACCCCGAGAGCTAAAAATACAGTTTCACCGATCGAGCTGAAATTTGCACAGTTATTATGGGACCCAAAAGAAGCTTCCAAAAATCGTTGGAGAGCGAATATTTTTTTCTTTCATATGTCCGTGTCCCAGGCTACTGTGTATGTGTGTAAGGAAATGAATAAACTCACGTTTCTCGGTAACCACTGGACCGAATTGAACGGAACTACTACCAAATGGAAGGTATTAAGGTCCCATTGAATGTTTTTGGAATCGGTCAACGGGTTCCAGAACCGGCCGGAACAAGTTCTGGTGGGTATGGAGTAATTTTTGCAGATGTTAACTAAAACGTTTCAAATCTATCATGCGACGCTAAAAAACACATGAGGATTCGATAACAAGATCACTGGTAGACATACTGTTTGCCTAGCAGAACACTGACCACAGAATTTTTAATTTTCATGTTATGTGATATTTCTAATGACTTCACTGGATTCCCGGGATATGTCTTTACCTCATTATTTTTTTTCCATTTGGTGATAGTTGAATCCAATTTGGATGACCGATACCATAACCACTTAATGTTCCAACTAAAGGATTATAATACCTTTCATTTGACGGCTATTGCGACCAATTCTTAGTTCATGAAATCCATGTTTTTCGAAACTTTGTCAAACCATATCTGCGGAACTGTTCCAAAACCTTTTGATGGGGTTCTATCTATGAATTGGTCCAATTCAGTCTAGTTATTACCACGATAGTCGACATAGTTCCTAAAATCTATGTTTCCGGAATGTTGTCTTACTTCTTACTAGGGTAAGGGGATGTAATGTTAGCCTAGCTCCTTCATTCAGCCTATGTACCAAATGTGTCATTAATTTAGCCATTATCAACAAAATCATGTTACTATTAGGATGACCGATGTAATCCAAAGCAATTGAGACAATATTAATGAACTTATACTTGTTCACTTTCACGTAATTCACGTTTTCTTGAACTTTTGGGGCATCATGATTTCACTGGTTAAGCTGAACAGATGATTCACACGATCTTCAAGTGATCTAAAATTGCAGAGAAAATAGTTACACTTTACAAACTAGCTGTTCACATAGCTAAAATAATTATGATTTTACAAGAAAATCGTAGACCCTATGTTGGGGACATATTTTTCTCGTTTACAGCTTAAAAACTGTATGAGTTATAATAAAAAATGTGTCGATCATTGCATAATAGGCTGAGTTAAGGGACACATGCCCTATATCTCCAGAACTGGTTAACCACTTCCAGAAATATTACATAGGTTCTATTGAACTACAATACCTTTCATTTGACAGTTTTTGTGTCTAATTTTGTCAAGTCAAATTCGTGTGCTTTGGAACTTCTTCCGGCCATATCTATGAATCCAGATAGCCAATTCCAGAAACATTTAGTAAAATTCTATGGAACTACAATATCTTTCGATGGTCGTTGCACCCAAATCGGACCAGTGCTTGCTGAAAAACAGGAATTAGTTCCCAAAAGCCGTAAAATCCGAGTATTTTTGGAAATTGTTTCGACCATATCTCCAGAACCGAGCATTCGAATCCAAAACAATTCAATGGTGTTCAATGAGACCATGATACCTTTTATTTGGCGCTCAATTCAGTTAATTGGTTGCTGAGAAACATGAATGAGTTCCCAAAATCCGTGCATTCTGAAAAAGTTACAGTCTCAATTGTCGATCCTAAGTTATGAACTTATGAACAATCTGGTATAACCCAAAACATCCCACATTTCATAATAATGTCGGTTGACCTTCCAGAAGATTCAGTGATCATGGTTGAATATATACCGTTAATCGCTGGCCGTAAAACTATCGTTACAACTGTAGACCAAGAGCATCCCACATTATCTCATCATGTATGTTGACCTTCTAGAGGCCTCAATGAACATGATTGAATACAAATCGTAAATGAATATAGCTGATAACAGTGCTGTAAATAGTCATTTCGACCCAATGCTCTAAATTAGCTAAAAACTCGTTCCAGAAGTTGATTTTCACAATAGCACGTATGCAAAAAATGTGCTGCTTGATTAGTTTCATAAATCTGATTCACAAAGTATTGTTCTGACTGTTGAAACCTAAGACTGTGCGAGCGCAATATTCCGGATATTCAAATGATATCTCATCAATGATTATCATTTGAATATAAATATGAATATAACACTTTTTATATACCAGTTAGAGGCAATGGGGCAACTGTAAGACAAAGTTGTAGAATTTGTCAAAGATCTTCAATTTTATCATACACCATATTCAAGGAATTCTGCTGTTGAACATATGTAGTTATTGGTAAATTTATCCATTGCACGAAATTACATTTTACAGCACTGGCTGATAAAGCTACCGTTACTATTGCATATCCTTTGTTCTGAACTCCAGGACAGTTTGATTGCCTTAGAACATCCCACTCTCAGAGTGCCGGTTGACTCTTCTCAAAAAATTGATGAACTATATTGAATACATATCGCTAATTTGTATAGCTAGAAAAGCGCACAACTGTAGATCCTAAGTTCAGAACTTCTTTATGTTCAGGATGCTCTGGGTTGAAAATCATAGACGCATATATTTTAAAATTATTTGCAATATGTTTGCCGAAGTCGTTTTTGTAAAGTGCGTAATTTTATACAGGCATTTTTCTTCAGGTGGAAGATTGTATCCACAACAAATTTTAGAACTACTCAGATCAGTAATTGGTTTGACAGCAACAAATGATTGTAGAAGGAGATGTTCGCTCATCACCATGAGGCACCAAGAGTGAACAACAATGTTTTTGGCTAGAATGAAAGATATGAAGAGAAAGTTTTGATAGTTCCGCTAGTGTGCGGCAGGATTGGAAATGTAACAGATGTTTTTTATGAAAATTGAGCGAAAAGGGCATGTATACGGTGGAATCTTCGTGTGTATTTTGTGTTCAAAAATATTCACTTAAAATGCTTCAGCGTGACGTAACTGTTGTCAAAAAAAAACTACTGTTTCTGTAGATTTCAAGTTCTTAACTCAAGGACAGTTTGGGTAACCTAGAGGATGACAAATTTATAAAATAATTACTGTTGTGGAAGGTCAAAGATTCATTAAAAATGTTTGAATGCGTATAGTCACATTATATATTTAGCCCAAAACACAACTGTTACAACTGTAAATTTTATGTGTTGAGCTTAAGGATAGTTTGAATGACCTGGAATATCACAAGATTGTCACATTATGTTTGTTGACCTTCCACACTATTCAATGAATATTCTTAAATACATATTGTACTTTACATTTCCCAAAAACCTACTGCTACAACTGTAGATCTTATGTTCTGAACTCAAGGACTGTTTAGATTTACTAGTTCATAGTAGTTTATCGCATGTTGTTTGTTTTACGTTCGAAACAAAATTCACTGGATGTGGTTGAATACGTGACGTAACTTTGTAAAGCACAAAAAGCTATAGTAACTACTTCTAGATCTTAAGTTACTCAAGGATAGTTTGAATGACCTGGAACATCATCAAATGATCAAGTAATGACTGTTGACCTCCCAAAAGGTCATAATATGTTTGAATACATATCGTCACCTTTCATATGTTACTGTTTCAATTATTGATCTGAAGTTCTGAACTCAAATACGTATTGGATAACCTAAAACATCCCAGAAAAAAACAAAAATATTTAACGTTTATTAACAAGCATGTAATAATACGTATGCATATGCAACATATTCTAAAACACCGCTTTACACTATTCGTAAGTCATTATTTTTTTCTTCCTGAACTTCTTCATATTCAGTATGTTCTAGGTCATCAATTAGGCCTTAAACTCATATGTTTTTTTTAACATTTTGTAGATAAAAGAATTAATGAAGAATAAGTTTGCCGATATTGGGTCTTCGAATTTATACAGTCATTTTCTTTTCGTTGTCATATATGACCCCTTAGGACTGAAGTTAGTTTATGTTCTTCTATGACAAGACTTATCGTTTATGATTTTTTTCAATAGTCTGTGGCCCGAAATTAACAATATGTTCTTTTGAAATTGATGCGTAGAAATGTTTCCGATGGATTGGTACAAAAATTTTGAACATTTTTGTTGAGAAATGACTGAGATATTAACGCTCAAAACCTGACCACTTTTCGTGACGGTCGCAATGCCATTTTTTTTAAATTGTACCCAAGTATAGGAAACAAAGACGTAGTCCTACGTAAAAAGTTATAATTTTTATAAGGTCCACTCTAAGATCAAATTCATGGAATTAATCATTATTCAATCACACTTGGTCTGAAGACACCAACTATTCATCGTGTGTCACCGATGTGAACAATTGTTTTTTCTTGAATCTTCGGTTCGGACCAAGGACGCGGTTCTGAAATGGGGTGAAATTTGAAATGCTATTAATGCGTAAACCACTAACATACTTTGTAGCACAAACAGCATTTAATTCGTTAGATCATATCGGTTAAAATTGGCTCGCAGGCGTTATTAAACATTTCCTTTTTTATCCCAATGCATCACCAACAGTCATTGTGATTGACCTAAGCATCATTTTTACGGTTTTTAAAACGGTTTTTGTTGGATCTTAAACCTTTAATTCTTCTATTACTGCCTCACAGAGGTAAACCAATATGACATCAGAGATGGTATTTCGCACTAATGTTATGCCGGCGTGCGAGATTTGTACCGTCACAGAGGATATAACCATAACTCACCGCAGATAAAGCAAAGTGCTCTTTTATTCGGTGCTAAATAGACACAGTGTGCGCCTGTGATGAGATGGCTTGGAGTGAGTGAATCTCTATCTTTTTTAAACGATCGCTCTCACGTGTTCTCATCTGTTTTCGCCCACGTTCGCTCGCCTGCGATGGATAGTGAAAATATCGTCGGAGTTGTAGAAAATGTCCGAAAAAAGGAGAAGAAACTTTCTTCTATCTTCCTTTGATATGTAACGTTAAAGCGAATTTGCCATCACTGCTGCACGGCGGGACAATTTAACTAGATTTGGCCACTTCACTCAGTCGCATGGGAATTGCGACTCAGTTTCGTAAAAAGTGGAGTTACTCAGTCTACTCACATGCGCTACCCGCATGCAAACACGGTGGTGAATATAAACAAGAGAGAAGAGCTCTCGTTGAAATCATAAGAGTGTGTGGAAAAATTAAAATCTCTTTTTGCTAGACTGAGGATATGAACATCAGTGTACACATTTTCTGAATGGCCCCAACAGCATCGTTTCTGATGGTTTGAATCGATAAACAAATTTTGATTTTTTTTTTCAACGCTAGACAGTCGACTGAAAAGAGAGTAACGTAAAAACGCACATAAATAAGACTTTACATCGTCTGCTAATAAAAATCCTGATGCCTTTTTTTAAGTAGATGTTACATGATCAATATTCTTATTTTTGAGGTAAAAAAGAAGAGAACCGTGGCTTGCAATGGTT
>JASCZW010012177.1:0-29306 GCA_034211315.2 Aedes japonicus
AGTGAGATTTGTCACTTCGGTGTCACATGACAAATCTCACCCAATTCCGAGAGTCGGGTGACGGTGAAGTGACGCGTTCATTTCATGGTAACGAACAGATGAGTAAGGCTGTGTTCATTACTCGAAACGTCAAATCAATGAGAGTTTCCAAATGGGCGCATGCATGAAGTTGGTGTTGCTGACAAATATAAATAATCATATTTGTTATTTCATTATGCTGGTAATTTAGTAATGTTTTTACCTTATAATTATGGAATATAAAACTTTTGTGAATTTTTATGATGATATGGCAATCAGATTATATGGTTTTAACACATGCAGTGATGAATAGGCCCTTTAGTTTCAATGACTGTGCACTTGTTTACTTTAGGTTTAGCTTGAGATTTTTCGATTATTTGAATGTCAATTAAAGTTCAAAAAACTAGACGATTCGTAGTGATGGATATGGGTTGTATTCTTAATATAGTACAGCTAGGCTAAGAAATTCCACTTACTGGAATAAAGGTAAGTAGCTTGATACAATTTGCGGTTGGTATGAAACATTTTTGATTTATTTTTACCTCGCAGATTCGAAGCACATGGATTGTTTTTGGCCTTTTAAAACCCAATTTTGCCAGCGAATCATCAAAAATAAAGTGCATAGAAGCAAAAAAATCATCAGGGTGTAATATGCTGTTGTGTGTGAATAACGTTGTTGTTTCACCCTGCATTGCAAGCATGATCAGCTCGGGGAAAATGGAATTATGTTCATGGTTACGCATGGATCATTGTATATTTTTTGTACAAGGGAAATCCATTTTTTGTGAACCATAATGTGTAAAAAGTTTATGTAAGTGTAAATGTAAATGTGATGTAAATGTAAGTGTAGCCGAGAGATTAGCTCATTCCAAACTTGTATAAATGGAATAAATCTCTTCTATTTTATTTCTTAATAGAGTATATAAGGAAAAAATATTGACTTGTAAGAACGATGCTCGAAACGAAACGGTTTACTTAGCAATAAATACGTGTTTTTACGAAATTGTAGGTGTTTCATTTTAATTTATTTTTCATTTTGCAGCGTTAGACAATAAGAGCGCAAATTGGCCCAAAGCCGATGATTTCGGAGGGGTACTTGCGAACTAGTCTATTCAGACCCTTTGAACTCCAAAAAGGAAAGGAACAAGGATAGGTCATGATGGGTGGTTAAGGTTGAGCGTTTTGGACCGGTTTTCGATAATTTACAATTCCGCATTACAATGACATAGGGCAGGTAATGACTTAAGCACCCCGGGTCCTTATTCCGGGGTAAACGTTTAACTACAACGCTCATTTTTTTGCAGTATGCTGCCTATAACCGCATATCAGTCCCATATTACTTTTCGACGTTTTTGAGTTATGTTGCGCAATTGCCTTATTTTTTAACATATTTTCGAAAGCAATAATAAAATTTAGCAGTTAGTTACAAAAAATGTGAAAAAAATATCAGGTCGGTTTGTCCCATCTTGAAAGTAACCGCATATGAGTCCCATTATTAAAGTAACCGCATATGAGTCCCATTTTAGAAGTGGCAGTAAAATCAAAATATTTAACACCTTTTAGAATTATGGTTGTATTTCTCAAATGTTTAATCCTTCTTAGAGACATGATAAAATAATAAATTAAGCAAAAAATGTAATTGTAAACAGGAATAATATTGGAATAAAAATCCATTCTACCAATCAGTCTCCCGTTTTTCCAGTTTGAGACAATTCAATTAAAGATCTCTTCTTCTATTCCTCAACCAATAGTAAAATGGTTTTAAGTTAATTGGTTTTTCCTGTCAGCGTCAATGGCTGACGAGGTTGGCGCTTCTTTTTCAATTGACCTTCTAAAGGGTGATACAGTCAAAATTTGGTCAAGGGAAAACGCGTGTAAATCTGTGAAATCGTTTATTTAAAAAATCAAATTAAATTTCTTTTTCAAGTTCAATTAGTATAAAATTTAGGAAAAATATTCAGTTAGGCTTCCGCTTTTCCAAATCCGAATTGCTGGGCCTTACGCTTGACCCCTGCCATCAGATTTTGTACAGCCACCTTGTCCACCTTCTTCGCCGCAGAAAGCCAGTTTGCCTTGAACTGCTGCTCGTCCTTAGCAGTTTTTTTGGTCTTCTTTAGGTTCCGCTTGACAATAGCCCAGTATTTCTCAATTGGGCGGAGCTCTGGCGTGTTGGGAGGGTTCTTGTCCTTGGGAACCACCTGCACGTTGTTCGCGGCGTACCACTCCATGGCCTTTTTACCGTAATGGCAAGATGCCAAATCCGGCCAAAACAGTACGGAACAACCGTGTTTCTTCAGGAAAGGCAGCAGACGTTTATTCAAACACTCTTTCACGTAAATTTCTTGGTTGACAGTCCCGGAAGCTATGAAAATGCTGCTTTTCAAGCCACAGGTACAGATGGCTTGCCAAACCAGATATTTCTTTGCGAACTTTGACAGTTTCGTGTGCTTGAAAATATCTGCTACCTTTCCCCTTCCTTTTGCCGTATAAAACTCCTGTCCCGGAAGCTGCTTGTAGTCGGCTTTGACGTAGGTTTCGTCGTCCATTACCACGCAGTCAAACTTCGTCAGCATCGTCGTGTACAGCCTCCGGGATCGCGCTTTGGCCGTCGTATTTTGTTTATCATCGCGATTTGGAGTCACTACCTTCTTGTAAGTCGATAGTCCGGCTCGTTTTTTGCCTCGATGCACGGTTGTAGACGATACACCCAGCTTATTTGCGGCATCTCGGAGAGATAGGTTAGGTTTCGCTTGAAACTACCGGCAACTCTCTTGTCGTCTCAGCGGCTTCCGGTTTTCGATTTCCCCGATCCAGACTTCCTGGCTGTCGACAAACGTTCCCCAAACACTCTAATTACATTTGTAACGGTTGATTTGGCAACTTTTAGCGATTTTGCCAACTTTGCGTGCGAGTTGCTCGGATTTTCGCGATGTGCGAGCAAAATTTTGATACGCTGCTCTTCTTGCTTGGACGGCATTTAGACAACTGAAGAGTGAATTCCAAAATCAAAATAGAGCAACATTCTACACACACACCCTTCAAAATGAGGGGTGCTCAGGTTTTTTAAATGCAAAATTGAAAGAAATACGTCAAGTTGATGTTGACCAAATTTTGACCGTATCGCCCTTTAAACTGATCTGCATTTGAAAATAAGAATTGTCTCACATTATCGAATGGCCATGATCCCTTTCTTTCTTTTCCGACAAGAAAGAAGTGGAATTCGACCAAAACCTTTGCATTTTTTCACGATTTTAGATAGAAATAACTTACCAGCTCTCACCAGCTTATCACCAAAGTAACTCTTGGTTTTCCTCTAGGGCATTTTGATTTCGTAAGGAATTGTGAAATCTCCGTAAAACACATGCTTAGAGCAACTCGTTCCAGTCGGTCAAATATTATATAATACGCTAAATAACGGGAGCAGGTTTCTCGCCTCTTTTTGTGTTCAAAATTTATAATTCTACATTTTTGGCCACGTTACATGGAAAGAGTGGGGTGTTGATCATATCTTATGAATGTACTACATGGTGAAGGGAGAGTTAAAATGGTTGGAAAATGTCTTACGTAATATTTGAGCGAACCCCATGACAAAGCATACCGCATCAGAGCGATATTGTTGAACAAACAGAATGGGACTGGTATGCGGTTACATTTATGCTTGATGGACAAAGTAACTGCATATTTTGTCCCAATGCGTTTTTTTCCTCAAAAACACATTTTTTAAATTTTTGTTGTTGTTGTATAGTAAACCATGCATACTATTACATATAAACTATCAAAATAAGGAGCAAAAAAGTACGCCAAACTGGCTGAATCAAGAAAAATGCATTCCCGACTTGAATGATCGTTTTCTCGGTTTGCTGTTTTTCAATATGGGACTGATATGCGGTTACAGGCAGTATGGTGCTTCACTAGATGGAGCACCATACTGCAAAAAATGCGCGTTATAGGTTAACGTTATGCTCGTGCTTGGAATAGGGTCCCGGTGTGCTTAAGTCGATACCTACCTTACGATAAATCCCGAAAAGAGTGTTAGCCGGCTCGTTATACGTGTTTTAAATAGAAAATCTATATATATATATATATATATATATATATATATATATATATATATATATATATATATATATATATATATATATATATATATATAATATATATATATATATATATATATATATATAAATGAATTTCTGTCTGTCTGACCTTATAGACTGAACCGAGCAGCGTGAAAATTTGTATGCAGGGGTTTTTGGAGTCGGGGAAGGTTTTTATGATATCAAGGATCCCATCTCTATAGAGGGGGGCTCCCAGACAAATAAATATGAAACAAATGGCTTATCTAATAATAATACCACTAAACAATAAATATCAATTTAATCCTATACTGCTTATAAGTGCATGTCAGTTTTTTTTAAATATAGTAGATGAAGTTCAAAAGTGTAATTTTAAAGCAAATGTTATGCTAAAATGCTGATAATCAATTTGAGCCTTTGCTGCATGTAATGTAGCTAAAGACTTTTGAGATGAATGGTTTTATTATGCAAAGATGATTCCAAATCGTGCTTAAATAATTAATTAAATGAGAATAGAACATTTACAATATGATTTACAGGTACACGATCTTCAGGAGAACCCCTCATTTTGCTATTGTCAAATTGACAACATTGCACAGGCTACGCCAACCAGCGTCTCCAAGTTTCAACTGGAAGTCTTTTGAGATCATATGGCTCTTGGAGTCGTAGGAGCTTGTTAGGACCGGAGGTAGGTTGCACTCGCCTTTGCCAACTCATCATTTGAAGCCCAGATTAGCGACTTATATACTACCAAAAGATTAATGGTTTCACTTGTTCTTCCAGCGAGTTTTGCATTACCTAGAACAATTTTTCACCTCAATATTCGGTTTAGGTTAGATCTTTGGGCCATCATGAATTCATATCATACAAATAAACTACAAGAGGATTGTTTGTTTCACTTGTATGTGAAAGAGGATGGTTTATTTCACTTGTAGCGGGATTTTGAGTAACCTTCTACAAGTTTTCACCAAAAACTTGTTTCAGCTAAGATTTGTGGACCTGCATGAATTGATTTCACCTTGTTTTCTTTAGCTATACAAAGATTCATAGTTTTCCTTGTAGTTATATATACTTGTACTCCAGAGACCTATTATTTATTTAGAAACAATCTTTAGTTTCAATACTCGGTACAGTTTAAATCTTTGGGCCTCCACATACTCAAGAAATTAACCGTCATGATTTGAGTACACATTTAAGGAATGTTTAAATCAATTGATAAACACAAGAGTACATTTTCAAACATTTATTTTAAAACAAGATTAAACCATGTAAAAATGACGCTACAGTTCTTTGTTTGACTGTTTAAGTTCTAGCTTAATTCACTTATATTTAAGGACTTCCATTTGAAACTCTAACTCATCTGCTCTTATCTTCTCCATTCTAGAATAATGCTCCCTCTTTAAAATCATTGTTTTCCTTTTTAATTTCTAGAGCTCCTTCTGGATCTGGAGGCTTTCCCGGCTGTTTTCCGTGAGTTGTCTCATGAAATCAGTCTGTACCTCCAAAAGTTTCATTCTATAATTCCTCGGCGTTGAACGCTTTGGAATTACAGGTGTCCTTATTGAAGGTACAACAACTGGTTCACGTTTATCAGTATGATTTTCTTCGTATTCGTCATTTGATGACTCCGACGAAATGTTTTTTGGGGATTGTCGTCTCGGGGATTGTCGTGTCGGAGAAAGCTGCGGAGTAAGTCCAAAAGACGGACCTGTTTATTAAAGGAACGATTATGTTATTAAATATGTAAAACCATTTCATGCAGCTTATTACCTGCATGGTCAGTCGTTTTCTCAAGAGACAGAAGATTCACAACTGCCTCTTTATAAGCCGACAATACCATCAGTCGGTTTGGTCCTCCTCCAGTTGCATTTCCCTCCGTTTTATTATGCTGTAGCTTCCGTTTCACCTTCATTTTTAAGTCACTCCACACCTGGGCATAAACATACGCTAAAATATATTTTGTTTCTTCATGACACTTGCAACAAACCTTTTGCCATTCCGCTATTTTTCTGGTGGGTGGACCCGCGCTGTTCAATTTTGCTGCTATTTCATTCCAAACTTCAGTATACTGGTCTCGGCCAAAATTAGCACTCTCATCAAGCTGGAATTGCTTCTTGTTGGATTTTTTTGTCTGAAAGAGGAAAACTTTTTACGTTTAAACAGATATATTCTTTCAAATTCAATTATACCTGTTTTCTGCCATTTTAAACGTTCAACGCTATCGAAACTGCTAGAAACCACGGATGAAAAACACCACAAAAAAATTGTCACGTGCTCACTAGATGCCGAGTCTAACCGTCACTTTTTTGCTTCTTTCGTCACATCACTGCGACTGTGGGAATACATCGACAAATGAACTGAGTTCATCGCGGGTGAGGTTTGTCACTTACCCCGTCTCTCGGAATACCAAAACATGGGTGACTCGATTGTCACCTAGTGACGTGACTGTCGGAATAACCACCGCTATAAGTATACATTGTTTACACCCTATTTTAAACTTTCCACCTGTACCTCAATAGAAAGCCACCAAGCCTTATGATGTAAACGACGCTTCATAGTGGCTCCCTGAAGTGTCAAAAAAGTGACGTTAATACATTGGATGCAATGATCTATGATATATTAGCATCTTTATTCTACTTTCTACCGTTTACCTATACGCAAATAAAGTCGCAGTAGAAACAACCATTTCGAGGGTTAAATTGAGCGCAATCACCAACAATTTTCAGCTGACTATAAATGCGTTTGATTTTACCATGCCTGCGCTAAGATCAACCAATTTGTGGTTGATTTCAATATGAGGCCTGTCAAATATACAACAAACGTTGAAGGTTTTACTATAAACTTAGTAAATTTGACTGAAATTTCATGGTAGTTTTAGAGATAGGCATAGTCGGGTGAAATGGTAGTTTTTACTACAAGATTTTTTCCTGTGTAGGCTTTGTGCACAAATTACGTAACGCATGAAGAGGGTGGAGGGAGGTTGAGCAACCGCTACTAACTGTGACATATGGGGGAGCGGGGGTTTTAAAATCGTTACGTAACAAAATAACCAATTTGAAAAAAAAAAATCAAAACTCAATAACCAATTCGCATCAATAAAATTTCCTGTGTGCAAGCAAAGAAGAAAAGAAGTAGAAAGAAGAAAGGAGTTAATTTATACTAGTTGTCACAATTGGAGAAAAGGAGGGGAGGTGAGTGCGTGCAGCAGTACACGTCACGAAGTAGGGGAGTCTGGTCAGCGTGTTACTTATTTTACATGTGTGGGGGAGGTCCAAAATTCGACATTGTTTCATGATCGGCGTCCTCGCTCCGTTACAGTGCTGCCGTTTTCTCCAATAAGTTTTCTAATTTCATTGACAAAAGGCCAATGTAGATTCCGACACCATTAATAGTACGTTCACACTACAAACTATATTACGTGATATAGCAAGTTGATATCGATATAAAGTGGAGGTGTTCACACTACACTTGACGTTTTTAAATGTGATGATGAAAAAACTAAGAAAACTGATCTTCATTCCATGTTCTAGACAAAAAGATCAGATTTAGATAAAATACAGTTTTGAAGAACCATTTGTTCTTATAATTCGTTCTAATACGATGGGTTTAATTGGGATTAGAACTTAACACATTTTTAATAACAAAAAGCTTCGTCTCCTGATTTTTGCATATTTCAATTGGGAAAAGTGCAACGTCGATAGCATCAAAATATCTGCTTGATTGTTGCCTCGATGCCAATTAGTCAATAAAAATCAAAACCGACTTGGGGAATAATTCAGTTCAAGTTTGCCATTTGGTTTGGTTTTTAGAGTTTCAGTAAAATATTGGGTAGTAAAAAAATTTGTTCACATTTGATTTACCAAGGGAAAACCCAGAAAATAAATCGATTACACCCCGAAATACGTACCCTCAACACAAATTGTACCTGCAAAATGAATCAAGGTATGATGATAATGGAGTGAACATTTTTTGATCTGACTAAATATTTCTGTCGGTGGTCTAATTGGGTGCGAAATCTGCAATATGGATGACGAGTAACAATTTCGCTTCAGTTTGTTTCATTTAATGAACATGTATAAACAAAACCATTTCAAATTTCTTTTACAACATGACGGTGAAATTGTTCCAACTGGAAAATTCTGTTTTGTTGTTTTGACAGACAGACAGACAGACAGACAGACAGACAGACAGACAGACAGACAGACAGACAGACAGACAGACAGACAGACAGACAGACAGACAGACAGACAGACAGACAGACAGACAGACAGACAGGACAGACAGACAGACAGACAGACAGACAGACAGACAGACAGACAGACAGACAGACAGACAGACAGACAGACAGACAGACAGACAGACAGACAGACAGACAGACAGACAGACAGACAGACAGACAGACAGACAGACAGACAGACAGACAGACAGACAGACAGACAGACAGACAGACAGACAGACAGACAGACAGACAGACAGAGCAGACAGACAGACAGACAGACAGACAGACAGACAGACAGAGCAGACAGACAGACAGACAGACGACAGACAGACAGACAGACAGACAGACAGACAGACAGACAGACAGACAGACAGACAGACAGGACAGACAGACAGACAGACAGACAGACAGACAGACAGACAGACAGACAGACAGACAGACAGACAGACAGACAGACAGACAGACAGACAGACAGACAGACAGACAGACAGACAGACAGACAGACAGACAGACAGACAGACAGACAGACAGACAGACAGACAGACAGACAGACAGACAGACAGACAGACAGACAGACAGACAGACAGACAGACAGACAGGACAGATGACAGACAGACAGACAGACAGACAGACAGACAGACAGACAGACAGACAGACAGACAGACAGACAGACAGACAGACAGACAGACAGACAGACAGACAGACAGACAGACAGGACAGACAGACAGACAGACAGACAGACAGACAGACAGACAGACAGACAGACAGACAGACAGACAGACAGACAGACAGACAGACGACAGACAGACAGACAGACAGACAGACAGACAGACAGACAGACAGACAGACAGACAGACAGACAGACAGACAGACAGACAGACAGACAGACAGACAGACAGACAGACAGACAGACAGACAGACAGACAGACAGACAGACAGACAGACAGACAGACAGACAGACAGACAGACAGACAGACAGACAGACAGACAGACAGACAGACAGACAGACAGACAGGACAGACAGACAGACAGACAGACAGACAGACAGACAGACAGACAGACAGACAGACAGACAGACAGACAGACAGACAGACAGACAGACAGACAGACAGACAGACAGACAGACAGACAGACAGACAGACAGACAGACAGACAGACAGACAGACAGACAGACAGACAGACAGACAGACAGACAGACAGACAGACAGACAGACAGACAGACAGACAGACAGACAGACAGACAGACAGACAGACAGACAGACAGACAGACAGACAGACAGACAGACAGACAGACAGACAGACAGACAGACAGACAGACAGACAGACAGACAGACAGACAGACAGACAGACAGGAATCGAAACATTATTACGCATGTCCAGTTCTAATGGGATGTTGTAGTAAAGTACAACATTGCTTCTTACGATGTAGGTACTGCCGTGAAACGCACATCACTCCCATATGAATAGGAAATCAAGCAAAGATGGGACTGATGTGCGTTTCACGGCAGTGAGATACATTTATGTACCGCAGTTAAATGAGGACAACATATTCAGCAATCATGATTTTCTCAGATCATTTGAAGGCAATAGTTTTTATTGGTGACATACTATTTTATCTTGGATTGGTTCTAACTTACAACAACATACATTTCTATTTCGAACTTCTCATCGATACGCAAAAAAATGTCTTTTTTCATCAAGCTACACAAATTACACATCCTAAACATTTCCTACACGATTCGGTTAATCACCCCCATCCGATCGTTTTGAACTTTATACTGTGAAACACCACAAAACAGCAAAATTAGTCTTCTTCCGATGGTGATGTTTATTAGGCTTGTTTGCTATTCCGATCTATTGTAAATAAGGTTCTTAAAAACAATTCTATCTGGTTAGTGCGTTTTCTCTTTTGAGTAGTGAGTAGTGACTTTATTTAGGAACCGATGCGTTCTTCTGTGGAGGATTTTTAGTAAACCAATTTGAAGTTAACGTTCGAACGGTTAAGGCCAACATATTATGCTGTTTGTTTTTTTTTTTCTTTTTCAACATCGATTTGATATTATCTACATTTTACGATGCTCAACTACGTTACTGCAAAATATTTCGATCGAAATACATCGAAAAAGCTCTAGACCGTGATGTCGGGTTGAGGAAATTATAAAATTCAATCGTAATCATCACAGAGCATTCTTCTTAAAACAAATGTCTTTTGTTCAGTTCTATTTACAGACTAATAGAAAATAGTTTCAGTCGATTCTAGATTTTAGTAGACGGAAAGTTTTTCTGATTCGATAGAGGGAAGCAAATGCCTTTTGAACAGTGCAAACAGACAGTTTCAAAAGTTGCTGCAACAGAACGGAAATAGTGCTACACTAGTTCAAGACGAAGCCTACAATCAGATTTATAAGAAATTGAGTATAAATGTGACGAGTGTTAGTTCTGCTAGATCTGCGCTATTTTTTGCTTGGTTGTATTCTCTATAATTTGATATCCCCCCTCTCGCGAGGAGCAGATGGAATTAATTCTATCTAATCAGGTAAAAAATAAATATGCGAATATATTATTACAATACGTTGAATTGTTGTACAATTCTGACAGGACTCATTTCGTCAGTCGAAAACGGCCCGTCTCTGTTGGTAAATAAATTCTAAGAATTATAATCGAAAAATAACTACTCTCACTCCAATCGGTGAGAACCACCCATGCTACTTCTTGATAAATCTTTTTCTTTTTCTTCTTTTTGGTGCGCAATGGTTCAATCATATTCGGAAAACCGAACTTCTCTCTCTCTTGACACGAATGTTACTCGACAAAGTTAACAAATAAATTCTTCACGACCGGAAATTTAAAATCAAACGCAACCTTATTGATTATGACACATTAAAACACCCCAGCCTACGCCAATGATGGGCAACCGGCGCTGGGGCATTCCGGGTACGATCCCACTCAGCTGTCCCGAATGACAGTGGGCACTCGCTGTGGCCTGCGAAAGTTGCTGAAGCATTGAGACCCGGGCCTTCTGCTGTTCCAATCGTTGTACCTGCGATATAAGGCGACCATTTTCGACGTACAGCTCCCGAACCAGTTGGTCGTTGTTGGCCAACCGGCTGGCTTGGTCGGAGATGATCATATTTTGGGCCTCCAACCGGTTGCGGAGCTCACTGATTTCGCTGCGCTGCTGTTGCCAGATTTCTGTGAAACGAATTCGATCAATGTTACAACACATGGTTGGCAGTAGTTTAAAGTGTTTCAAATACTCACGATGCAAAATCTGCTCGGTGTAGGCCTGTTGTTGTTTCAACATCGACTGCAGCTGCCGGTTTTTCTGTTCCAGGTGCTGAATTTTCTGCGTGAGGTTAGGATGCGCCGTTTTCGTGTAGGCTCGCGCCAGAATTGGTTTCACCTCGTTTAGCTGTTGGAATTCCATCTTTAGACAGTCCCGTTGATGGGTAAGATCCTTGATCTCATCCTTCAGCTCGAGAAGTTTCAACTGTTCCTGACTGATCATAGCCACGTCCGTTTGGGATACGGACTTGTGACTGAAAAATCGCAATATATTACGTCTGAATCGTAGATTAAAATCGAAGAAATACTTACATGCTGTGGGTAGAAGCCAAACTGTGTGCACTCCTTGCCGATTTCACTGAACAGACATCGGAACAATCCCCCAGTTCTCGTTCTTCAGGTGTGGAAGATGCCACGATTGGCTTCTGAATCGGTGAAATCGTCCGATCGAAGCCAGGATCTTCGGCATCGGCTTTAAGCTCCTCGGTAACCTTGGACGGAAGTGACGATAGAGAAGGATTTAGTTTATTACTACCATCGTCACCGATGTGACCACGTTCCAGAGGGGCGCTGTTCACCTTCGATGGATGGCTCCAGTTTGGATTCTGATAATCCCGAGTTGCCGGAGCCTGGATGGTACTTTGATTCCACAGATAACTTATCGGCGAGCTGGCGGGACTGTCCATATCGGGCGTTGCACTGAAAATATAAATACACGTTAGATACAAATAGATTGAAATGCCTGAAAGCCACTACTTACAGTAAAGCTTCGGATGGATATTTGGTAAGCTGTTCCAACTCCAGGATTCTGCTTCTGAGTTTATCGACTTCGTGGGTCTTTTCCTCCAGAACCAGCTGAGACTGTTGGAATTCAACTTCTAGGTCCAAATATTGCTGTTCTAGAACATCCTTCTCCTCAATCGGAGATAGTCGACCATCCTCATTTTTGTTGCTAGCTTGACCGGCAAACTGTTCCTCATACTCGGCCATCTTCTTCAGCAGTTCGTTCAACTTTTCATCCGACACACGTTGCTCTTCCTCGTACAGCAATCGCTCTTCGTTCAGCTTTGCTTGCCAGTAGTCCTCGCATGCTTCGTACTCCTTGCTCATCTGCTCCAAACTTGCCTCCAACTCGGCGCACCTTGTCTTCAGCTTAACCTTATCCGGCTGACTCGTGCCACTGCTATCGCTTTCAACCGTCTCCGATGCATTCTTTTCATCTCCTTCTTCCCATTCAATTTCTGCTCCAGTTCTAAAATCTTCGCCTTCAATAGCTGAATTTCCTCCTCCTTGCTACCAGCCTCAACATTCACCCCTGAAGACACTATTGCACTATCCACTCGCAGCCCCAGTTCCGAATGCAGAGCCATCCAATCTCCACTTGAATCGGACTCATTCTCAACATCGTTGCTGCATTTCCGGAACTTTCCTAACCGTGGACTTTCATCCGAAATACGAGCCTTACTTGGTGAATCTCCCTGCCGCTTCCTGGCTGCGCTGGAGTTCTCCTCGAACCCAGTCACTTCCACCATCACCGGCGAAACATCCAGCGAACTTGTCCTACTGATTCCACTTCTCTTCAGTTTGAACTTAGCCAGCTCCACGTTCAACGTTTCGATCTCTACACACAGTTCATCATTTTTGTCCTTCAGTTCCTTGTTCTTATCCTGCAGCAGTGAATTCTTCTCAATCAACTCAAGCACCTCCAAATCATTCTTCCCGGCAAATTCATCATCGAAATCATTCCGATTGTTCTCTTCCAGCTCAGCAATGTCTCTGTTCAGCCTAATATTCTTCTCCAAAATGTCCGTCAGCTCTTTGGTGAGGTTCTCCTGTTCCACCCGTAAACCGTCATTCTCTTCCAACAACCGATTCATCTCCACCTTCAGCTTACCCTCGTCCTGTTCCAGTCCTTGGATCCTCTTCTCCAGCGCAGCGTTCGCACAGGACAGCTGTTCCCGCTCGAACGCCAGCTGGGACGTTAGTTCCTTAACCGTTTCGTGGTGGCGCTGCTCCAGAAGACGAATCTTGTTCCGGGTGGTACTTTCCAGCGAATTGTGACGCTCGTCGACCTCCTGCAGCAGCAGTTGCGCCCTCTGGTTGGCCTCCTTGTTGTCCGAGTAGAGTTTCTTGTTTTCCTCCATGAGCTGAAGGAACGCCTGCCGCAGGGCGCTAACTTCGGCCTTGTGGAGTGCCAGCGATGCCTGCGAAGGAGGGGATAAGTGAAATAGATGTGTTAGTTATGATTGTTTGGACAAGTTTCGCTGAATTGGTTGCTCTTTGTATATCAGTGTTATTTAAGGTAGCTAGAGATTGACAATTCCTATCTCTAATTTCCCATCCAGATACTACGAACCCCATCGAGTGACCCCTCGACGGGATACTGTCAGAATAGTTGTGGAAATGAAAAAGATCGTGAAATTACGCTTGATCCGTAATTCGACAGTACTAACTATCCTTCGTGGATGTTCCGTATACAGGTGGTGCACGAACTCGCTGAGTGCATAATGACGGAGCTGGTAGAACTAGAAGAGTACTTCGTGAAGACTCCAGAAGACACCAGTGTCACTTTCAGGCCTAATTTTTTTCCAATCGTTATTATACAAGCAACTTGGTGTGCTCTTATTGATTTGGACGTCGTCCAAACTGTGCTGGAGTTCAGAACTTAAGATCTTCGATTATAAATCCGCTATACAAAGTTACGAAATGTATTCAATTATAGTTAATGAATGTCCTGGAAGACTAATAGACATTATCAAATAATCTAGGGATTTTCTATGCCATCCAAACTGTCGTGGAGTTTTGAACTTCACACCTACTGATGCAACAGTAGCTTTATCCACTATACAATGTCATGGATATGTATTCAAACATATTCAATGAATATCTTGGAAGACGAACAGCCACTACGAAATAATCTTGAGATATTCTATGTCATCCAAACTGTCCTGGAGTTCTGAACTTAAGATCTACTGTTGTAATAGTAGCTTTATTCACTATACAATGTTACCATATGTATCCAAACAAATTCAATGAATGTCTTGAAAGACCGAACAGACATCACGAGATAATCTTGGGATATGCTATGCCATCCAAACTGTTTTGGAGTGTTAAACTTAAGCTCTTCAGTTGTAACTGTAGCTTTATCCGTTCAACAAAGTTACGATATGTACTCAATCATATTAAACGAATGTCCTGGAAAATCAATAGACATTATAGGATAATTTTGAGATATTCTATGTCATCCAAACTGTCCTGAAGCTCAGAACTTAAGATCTACTGTTGTAACAGTAGCTTTATCTACTATGAAATATCATGATATGTGCATTCAAACGTATTCAATGGATATCTTGGAAGACCAACAAGCCTATATGAGATATTTTGGGATATTCTATGTCGCTCATTCCGTCCTGGAGTTCAGAACTTAAGATCTACGGTTGTAACAGTAGCTTTATCCGCTAAAAAAAAGTAACGATATGTGCTCAATCATATTAAACGAATGTCCTGGAAAAGCAACAGAAACTATAGGATAACCTTGGGATATTCTATGTCATCCAAACCGTCCTGGAGTTCAGAACTTAAGATCTTCTGATGTAACAGTAGCTTTTTCCCCTATACAAAGTTACGAAATGTATTCATTCATATTCAATGAATGTCTTGGAAGACCTACAGATATTATGAGATAATCTCTGGGATATTCTATGTCATCCAAACTGTCCTGAGTTCAGAACATGAAGATCTACTGTTGAAACAGTAGCTTTATCCACTATACAAATTAGCATGATATGTATTCAATCACATTCAAGAATGTCCTGGAAAATAAACAGACATTATTGGATAATCTTGGGATATTTTATGTCATCCAAACGACCTGGAGTTCAGAACTAAAGATCTTCTGATGTAACAGTAGCTTTTTCCCCTATACAATGTGACGATATGTATTCAAACATATTCAATGAATGTCTTGAAAGACCAACAGGCATTATGAGATAATTTCGGGATATTCTATATCATTCGAACTATCCTGGAGTGCAAAAGTTAAGATCTTCGGTTGTAACTGTAGCTCTATCGGCTATACAATGTTACGAAATGTATTCAAACATATTCAATGAATGTCCTGAAGGACCAACAGACATCATGAGATAATCTTGAGATATTCTTTGTCATCCAAACTGTCCTGGAGTTCAAAACATAAGATCTATTGCTGTAACAATAGCATAATCGGCTAAACAAAGATACGATATGGATTCAATCTATTCAATGAATGTCTGGGAAAATCAACAGACATTATAGGATAATCTTGGGATATTCTATGTCATCTAAACTGTCCTGGAGTACAAAACTTAAGATATTCAGTTTCAACTGTAGCTTTATTCACTATACAAAGTTACGATATGTATTCAATCATATTGAATAAATGTCCTGGAAGACCAACAGACATTAAGATATAGTCTTGGGATATTCTATGTCATCCAAACTGTCCTGGAGTTCAGAAATTACGATCTACTGTTGTAAAAAGAGCTTTATCCGCTAAAATAAGTTGCGATATGTATTCAATCATATAAAACAAATGTCCTGGAAAATCAACAGACACTATAAGATATTCGTGGGATAATCTATGCCAAACAAACTGTCCTGGAGTTCAGAACATACGATCTACTATTGTAACATGAGGTCTGTGGACGTTTCAGAATATTCATTGAATATGTTTCAATGTTTATCGATGCTTTGCATAACCAAAAAGACTGTATATTTTAAGTTCTGAACTCGAAATCAGTTTCTATTAAACTTGAACATACCAGGATAATCTGATAATGACTGGTGACCTTCCAGAAAACTCACTTAATTTGATCAAATACGTATTGTTACTTTGTTTAGTTCATAAAGCTACAAGTACAGCTGTTGATTTTAAATTTTGAATTCCAGGATAGTTTCGATAACCTAGTAAATCCGAAGATTATATCATAATGTCTGTTGTTCTTTCAAGATATTCAATGAATATGTTTCAATAGACATCGTAGCTTTGCATAGCCTAGAATGCTTTGGTACAACTGAAGGTCTTATGTTCTGATCTCAAGGAAAGTTTGAATGCCCTGGAACATGTCGTATTACTTTATAATATTTGTTGACCTTTGAGAATATTATCAGTAGTGCAAAAGGAAAACCGCCGTTTTCCAATAGATAGCGCCACCATTAAATATGAGTAAACAATGTCGAATCAATAACGCTTCATTGTTATACTAGGAATCTGTTAACAACTCCAATTAATTGCATTTGTTTATTTTTATCGTCATCATATGTATTATTGCGCAACAATTTTGAAGTTTGAGCCAAATAAGCGTCATTTGTGGGAAGTTTTGCTTTTTGCTTTCCACTTATCGTGAACGATTTCAATGCCTCAAAGTGGTGATTTCAGCATAGAAGACAAAGAACGTCCACAATCCCTGACAAAAACGTCGACTGGAGGAAAAGTTTGTAGATGAAGATTTGGAGGCATTACTGCAAGAAGATTCATGTCAAACGCAACACGAACTTGCAGATTCAGTGGGTGTGACTCGACAAACTGCTGCTCCAACGACAAAAAAGGAAGGGTTTTCTGGATCGAATTGTTATTCAAGATGAAAAGTGAATCCATTTAGATAATCCAAAGCGAAAAAAATGATGATTACCACAATTGGCTGCGTTAGTTTGACATTAGATTAGAATAGATTAAATTCGGCAAGTGCTGCAGAAATGTCTCGAATACAACAAGCCCATCACTATATATTTATCGATTTCAAAACAGCTCACAACACAATCGATCGAGACCAGCTATGGCACATCATGCACGAATTAGGACTTCCAGAATAACTGACGGTTTGATGCAACGATGGATGGCAACGACAAGATGAAGAGGGATAGACACGAGGGGTACGATCTTCGTGAAGTCTGTCCAACTTTCGACGTAGGACTACGCCTTTGTTTTCTATGCTGGGATACAATTTAAAAAATACCTATTGAAACCGTCACGAAAGCGGTCAGGTTTTGATCGTTAATACCTCGATCGTTTCTCCAAGACATTTTCAAAATGTTTGCCCGATTCGATCGAAAATATTTCTACGCGTCGTTTCAACATTAAACTATTAAAAACTATTTGACGTGATGTCTTATAACTTCGTTTTGCAGAGTAATTTTACTAAATGCCAAGTACTTTCCTATCACAGATTTCAAATGTAAGTAAGGAAGATATCATATTCAGTAGTGGGCGATAAAAAGGGGTACACCTTCGCTGAATACTTCTCTTTCAGGGACAAACGACCCGAAGGGTTAAACTTCCTCTCAAAAAAATAAGAAGAAAAAAGAAGTAAACACTTCACCATCAGCCAGTATTGACTCGACAGTTGCTGGTGGTCCCCTGGAGGGGACCATTGGTCGGGTAGCTGATGGCTCTGTCGCCTTTGGCCAAGCAATCATTGCTAGACAGTCATTGGTTACGCAGGCGGTTAATCAAGCCAGTGATGAGTTTGTAGCCAACCGGTAGCCAACCGGTAGCCAACCACGAGCTAAATGAGTGTGATCTAGTTGGCAGCCATCTTTAAATAGCAACATTAGCATGACCAGTTACTAGTAATTATCTGATAATTGATTTCAACTATCTGTTAACAACTGTTGCAAATATGATGCTTGTATTGCTGGCTAATGTATTATAGTGCAATATTAGTAAAGATGTAAAATGCGACAGGTCCAAAGAAGATCGATCAAGCATTGACCATTTAAAATCCGTCCCATTTAGGACGACCAATTTGTTTTTCTCAGCTAAAGAGTTTATTTGGATTGGAATATGTATGTCCAGCATACCGTTTCAAATACTTGTCAATTGGAAGCCAGTGGTGTCTAAAAAAGTTTCAGCTTTCCCTTCGCCGCATACCCTAAATCATGTGTACAGTTTCAAACACGGCTCGGAAATTTAAACGGTCTCTATATTATTCCGAAGCGGAAATATGAAGCAAGCTTATGCCAAGATCAGCTTGCCAAATAGAGAAATTATACAACTGTCGACCGTCACGAAATATTGAAACAAATGATTATATCATTCATTCGTCCTACGACACCTTTGCGTACAATTTCATTAGGTTGCCTCTTGTAGTTTTTGACTTCCCCGACAACGTTGATATTGTAGCGAGCAACATTGAGCCGATGGCGGAAACGTACATCACATTTTATGCTGAAATTAGAGCTTGTCAGTAAATCGTTAAAAACAGAATAGATGAGAGAAAGAGGCTCACGAAAAGACAATGTTAGCCTGACACAACAAGTTCTGATCCAGAATGACGAAATGGCAAGCAACATGTCACTGCGGTATGAATTCTACAATTTTTTACACTAAAGGGTGTTAGATCAAAATTTGGTCATCAAAATCTTGCCATTACGAAAAAAGGCCATGGAGTGGTATGCTGTCAAAAACGTTCAAGTTGTGCCTTAGGACAAGAGCCCTCCCAACACGCCAGAGCTCCGCCCAATCGAACAATATTGGGCCATCGTCAAGCGGAACCTCAAGAAGACTCAAAAAGCTGTTGTGAGCGAGAAACAGTTCAAGGCAAACTGGTGTTCTGCTGCTTATAAAGTGGATAAGGAGATCGTACCAAATCTAATGGTAGGTGTTTAACGAAAGACCCTGCAATTCGAATTCGGTAAAAAGGAAGCTTAGCTGAATATTTCTCCTGTATTCTGTATTAACTGAACTTGAATAAGAAACAGAATTTGACGTAATAATAAAAAAGTTGATCGACTCACACACATTACTGTTTGACCAAATTTTGATCGGAACACCCTTTACAACTATTTAGTTTCTTTGAAAACGAAATTGCAAGGACTGCCAAAACGGAGCTTTTATAAGGAAGACATATTGAAAATTTTACTGCTGGCAGATATCAAAGGAAGGTTCTTTTTTTTGATTGGATCAGCGGAGATTTGCTCAAGTATTCTAAACTAATGAGTTTATTCTTTTCGATATTTATGATAGGTTTCTTGCGTTTTTGGTCACTATGATGACAAGGGTTCACGATCCAAAAAAGATAACAGGAGCCATCAGCAACAAAAAGCTAATGGAAGAACATTTTCTTAAGGATAAGGAAGTCATTATTTACAAATCCATTCTTGACGCTGCAGGACATCAATTTAAAACATCTCATTTTAATAAGCATTTTAAAGATCACACTAGGGCTTTTGTCTCGTATTTGTTTTCCAAAGATGTTCCCAATTTATTAAATTAGTCAGCAACTTCAAGGTTGCAAGGATCATTGCAAGGATTCCATCAAAGAAATCGTCCACTTAGTCGATTTTATTGGTTTTAAATTAGCCAAATCTAAAATTAGCGAAGAACGAAGAAAGATTTGTTGTCTCAAAGGACTTGATTTTGAAGGCCAAATTTGCGAGGCAATCTTACGAGTCCAAGCAGAAATAAAAGAAAGATGTTGAATTAGTGGAGGCACCAAAAAAGAAGGGAAAAGAAAAGAAGGAAGTAAGGCACCAAATCAAAAAGCAAGAAGAAGTATTTGGAATGAAAAGGAAGGCTGAAGAAGAGATTTTTAACTTCATCATTCCTAAATGTTTTTTTTTGATAAAAAAAAGAAAACAACGAGCAGGAGTAACAATCATAAAGTCCTGTGCGCCTTCAGGGGTGCACTGGGCCAGCATGGATCACATCTTGGGCTATTGGTTGTTTTTGTCTGGACATTTTCTTAAGTTGGCTATCGATCGATTTATTTGACTTAGCTCGTCGTGACTTATGTTTTCCTTTTTACAAATTTCACACTGAAGTTTTCAATTGAAACACTGTTTTGAACAATACATCTGCTCGGCTCAAAAACGGGGATAATCTTGGGATGGGGAACAGCTTTAGCTCCCCCGGAATCCTATTCCAATCGCTGGGTTTTTCTGAAGGAAATTAATCAAAAATCTACTTTTATTAATTGAAGCATACTGCCAAAAATAGGCACTGCATGTTATTGTTTGAAATAGCTTCACCTACTGATGAAGCCGTTCCCCATCCTATATATTTGATGCTTGATAAGTCTTAGGAGCGAGTCTCTGAGCTCGCGCGTATTTATTTTCAGATTTCTCGTAACAACCCTGCATAGAATCCCTGTATTGTTTTGGCCGAGATCAGCGTCGGCGCATTACGCCAAAACAACTCTCAGTTGGTTCACGGAAAAGGGTATAAATTTCGTTGAGATAGACTTCAATCCGTCAGATTCGGCCCATCGAACGCTATTGGGTGATTAAGAAGAGCGTCTTCAAAAAGACTGGTAAAGCAGCTGAGAATATGCAGGAGTTCAAAAATAATTTGGGCTAAGGCGTCCTAAAAATTTGGTAAAACACTTGTCCGGAATTTGATGAAATGTATTTGATCAAAACTTCGCAAATTCCTAAAAGAATAATATTAACTTCATTCGATCTTCAGAATGGCCAAGTTCAATCCTGTAGAATAAAGAATCATAGTTTGCATTATTTTTGACGTAGGACAACGTCTGTGTTTTCAATACTGGGGTACACGTTCGAATTGCGAAAATTTTGGAGCGTCACGAAATATATATTGGTTTTGAACGTTAATAACTAAGTCTTTCCACGATTGATTTCCAAAATGTTTGCACCAAAGTGATGTCTTATAATGCCGATTTTTCAGAGTAAATTTACCAAATTCAGAGTAAATTTACCAAATTCCTAGCACAGACTTCATATTTAAGTAAGGAACGTTTCCTAGGCATCAGGAAAGGATATTTAAGGGGTACACGTTAGCATATTCCTTCAGTCTTTCAGCGATCTCAAAGATGTTTTGTCAGCGCTCAGATACGCACCGTAAAGTTGACCGGCACACTCTATAGCCAAGTAACATGTCTGGCCGCGACAAATTTTCAATCGTATTGCAGCTCTCACTCGGTCGCATTAAGCGTCTGCTCTGGAAGGAAACTACACCGAGTGCGTTGGTGCCGGAGTCCCCGTCTACTTCGCTGTGGTGATGGAATACCTGGCCGCTGAAGTGCTCGAGATGGCAGGAAATGCCAACCCACGACAACAAGTAGACCAGAATCATCCCACGTCACATGCAGCTGACCATCCACAACGAAGGAGAGCTGATAAAACTTTTCTCCGGTGTGAACATTTTCAAGAGTGTTGTACTTTTCAGGCTGTTCTGCTGCACAAGAAGTCCGAGTGAAAAGCCTAAGTTCAATTGGAACCATGTTCTCCCCGTAAACTTAAATCCGTCATTTTCAGGACAAACAAATTAATTTGCCTATCTATAGAGTTTGTTAATTTGAAGTCTCTCTTGCGCTCATCCAAATTTACATTTCCACGTACCGGGATTAACATAGCAAAGCTTTAAACGTCGCGTCCCGAAGTAAGTGGACAAACACGTTGGACAACCAACAAACGAAATATTAGGTGTTACATCGAGTAGAACTGCAACTCTGACTCAACAATTGACGTCTTTGGAAATTCAAACCACCGTTCGATCCTACTGCCGGGAGAGCTAGCCAAACACGCGGTTGCAGAGCGAACCGAAGTCTAGTAATAACTCATTCACACTACAAGGTATATTATATGACATAGAGTTTCTTGATATCATATGGCATACATATCTCGAGTACTTTTCAAACAGACGTATCTGATTTTGAAACAAAGAGGAGTAGCTGTTCAAACGTAAATTTCTCGAAACAATCAACACCTCACGGAAAGTAACATTACCATCATGTTAGGAACTGTAATTCTTTGTCTTGGTGGCCCTAGTTTGCATGAAGGTGCTAAGGTGTTCACGGATTTAACGTTTGAATTTTACTTCCTCGTTGCTTGCAAAGTCGAGATGCAGTCTGTTTGAAAGTACTCGAGATATTATTTCCAGTGAAAGCAAGATGTATGAATGTAGATACCAAGACAGGCCATATCAAATAATTATGGTTGTAGTGCGAACGTTTAGTGTATGGGAGTAAGATTTGGAAGGAAACCAATTTCGGCCACTCTTTAAATAATCAAGCCATCTAGATTGTACATTGCTTCGTAGTCCTACGTCACCTCTGCGCACAACCCCATTAGGTTGTATATGATTTGAAAGAAAAAACTGTGGATAAATTATTTTCGATACAGTCCTTAGGTTTGCGTGTGTAGCCCACAGATTGCGCAAAAGAGGGCTCAGAAGTGTTTGTTTACAAATTTGAATAGGCCCTATTCTATTGTTGATCGAGAATTGTTTATGACTCAATCAAAAACGAGAAGATTTGTTCATTGCTGGTTTGAAAGCCAAACCGATATAGTTGTGAAAAATTTCCCGTAAGCTGGGATGATGAGAACAAAACGTTTTAATATTCTTTACGTATTCCTATCTTTACTTCATTTTTGGAGAAGCATCAGTACGTGATTTGAAATCGATTCAGTGGGATGAAACCGATTGGATATTTTGAACAACCTCACTGCTCATCTTTTAAATGTTGACAACAAGAAGACTGTCGTAGATCACATATCAGTGCCATCTTTGCTTGATTTCCTTTTCATATTGGACTGATAAACGAATCACGGCAGACGCCTCCCACGAAGACACTTAATTTATTCAAAATAACCAAGCCTCATGTACAAGATTAGCTTGCTCGCACTACCAGGAGGCTTCAATAGATTTTTAGAAACTCAAGAGCACAGAAATCAAAACACACCGCACCCCTCCCGTAGTTGAAATTCGCCAACAACAAATGC
This sequence comes from Aedes japonicus, assembly GCA_034211315.2. Lineage (NCBI taxonomy): Eukaryota > Metazoa > Arthropoda > Insecta > Diptera > Culicidae > Aedes > Aedes japonicus. The sequence goes on from JASCZW010012177.1 coordinate 23,320, forward strand.
AAATTCCACACGACTCCACGGGCATGTGGGCGAATCGCTAACTCAACCCGAAGCGAACGAAAAAAAAAACGAATAAAACACATTCCACTCACCCTCACAACCACAGACGTATCGTTGCCATCACCGAGCCGTTGCTGTTCGTCCTCCAGTGCTGTGATTAGCTCCGTTACCTGCACCTCTTCGCCATAGAAACCGAGATCCTGCAGCAAACTCCTCGGCTCGCCAATGCCAGCCGCCTCCCACATATCGATGATGATGGCCACCGACAGCGAGCCGATCTCCGCGGTCCATTCTGCTAAAACAAATATGTTCCGTGATATTAAACGTTATCGCCCTCCAATACCCGCCGCCACAAACCTACCTGGCATTCGCATTGTGAATCCAACCGTCTCTTCCACACTGTCGCGATCCAGTTCCTGAACCTGAAGTTGTCACTCTCGTCAGACAAGCGCACTCGCATGCTAGCAGTGCGCCACGTACCAGCGACTGTCGGTTCCATGCTCGCCGCCCCCCGATGGGAAGGATGCCCGAGTCGTTTTGCAGCAACGAAATGAAATCGTCAAAACTGATTCCCTCAATTGGCTGTAACGATAGCTTTGCAAACACTTCCCGGGCGGCTAGTTTGGCTGGGAGTTTTTGGAGGCCCACCCTTTCGCAGACAATTTCCAACTGAGCTTGATTGAGCAGATCTCCGTGACCTGTTCCAACGAGCGAGTTCCAAATGTCCCGTAAATTTTCCGACAGTTTCATAAAGTAGATCTTCTTATCTACTTTTTGATCCATATTCAATTGATCACGAACGTTTTTCGCGTTCAGTTTGCCGAGATCCGGTCGCTGACGATGCGTTGGTAGTGAAGCACAACGCTTGAGCCTGCTTCCGCTCATGGGCCGACGTCGCTTCGAGCCGTGAATGTCACTCTGCGAAGCGGATCGTTGGACTTTGGAAGAGGAGTTTTTACTTGAGGCGTTGTCTGCTGATGGAGGTGATATTTGCTGCTGTTGCTGTTGGGGGACAGATTCGTTGTCTGAGTTGCTGAAATCTGACGATGAATCCACTCCGTTGCAGTCCTCCCGAGGACGTGACCGCCGGCCGTACTTTTTCGTTCCGACTACAAATTTTGGTGACACTTCTCGATCGGATGACTCATTTTCGTTATCACATACTGTCGTACTTGTTATGGTAGTGGTAGTGGGGGTTGTAGGATTGATCGTTGTCTGCACGATATCATCATCCTCACTCTCACCCGATGGCACTAGGCGGCTACTGAAGCCGACAATCTTCACGACTGAGGACTGAGAAGATTCGCTCTGGGCTGCAGCTGTCTCGTTATCTCGGCGGTAGGTAGAGTGATGGGGATGCTTCGATGTGTTCGAGCTTATGCTACCCGTCGTAATCGTCGTTGGTCCGGCATTGCTGCTTGTGCTGGAGACTGCACTCGGCGATGCAGTTGTGGGTGAACCTGTTGACACATTCTGACCGTCGGCGGAGTCTGTAAGCGAAGAGAAAGGGAAGCAATTAGAATATTTTACCCCAGTGAGGAAGAAGAACCGATTGGAAAGTTTGAGGAATGCCTTACGAAGAATGATTATCATGCTGCTGATGATGAAACAAGCGGGCCTTTGTCGGCTAAAGAAGCGCTAAGCGCAACTTCTGTTCGTGACTGCACCTCAACGGTTGTTCGAATAAAATAGCTACCTCTAGTAGCAGAAGGTTCAGGTAGGTGCAAAAAAAAACAACACACAACATCGTAGAACCGACCGCCGAGCAACTGACTAACTATATTAAATTGGTGGCAATGAGCGCAAATGTAACGAAAACAACAACGGCAGCGCAAGCACGTATTTAATTCAGAGCAAAGCCGAGCTAAAAGGAAGGCATTTTCGCGCCTCCGACGCGAAAATAAACACTAACTATTGAATGCATGCACATGGTGATCACCAGCACCACTGTATGGCTGATAGGCTGGGAAAATTTCAAATGATTTTAAGGATGAATCGATTGGCTATGCAAAGTACCAATTGGCTCTTTGATTTGGGAAAAGATCACGTCTTACGCACATTTACTGATGTCAGAGTATGTCGTGATTGCCATTTTAGGCACTGGTTTACCCAGCCTGGAAATTGGCAGTAAAGCTACCTCATATTTATGTTACCTATGTTTATTGTTGCATTTTAGAATTGTACACCGGTGAAACTTAACCATTCTGCAGATGAAATGTGTTAATGTTGGGCGGGGTATATGCAGATTGTTGAAACATCCAGTGTCCTAAAGGAAGCGTACGAAAGGTGAAGCAATGGGCACACCTTCAACAGCTTAAGATTGAGGAACCATTCCCTCTACCTACACGCACAGAAAAATTTAATTTTCTACGTTATATCTACATAGAAAAATATTTAAATTTAACAAGGCGCTTTAAATTTCCGCTCGTTTGATTCCATGCCAAAGGAAGCGTAAACAACGAAATTCTTTGCAATCTTTCATACGCCATACAAGAATGTTGGCAAATCTTTCATAAAGCAGGCTAGATTCAGGCGTTATCTGGGTTAATTTACACTCAATATCCCATTATTTTCTACCAAATCTAGCATTCCCTTTATGTGCATTAGATAACGCAGAAAATTCAATGTTTCTTTTTAGCTGTGTAATGCACATACACTCAGTAGCAAAAAAAAAGCCGAGCAAAATTTTCCTTCCAAAAACGCGTTGTTCAACCTTCTGTCACTTTGTCAATTATCAATAATTTTAGCTGAAAATTTCACAACACTATAACCAGTGCTGAAATATCGGTGCAAAAAAAAAACAGCCGAGGTGAATTCATCTTATTAATACACATGATTTGTTACGCGTGAAATATCCCAAATAACTAGTGTAAGCCACGAAGAATTAAAAAAATATGGCATTCAATATGAATTGGTTGTGAAAACTACGTATACAGTACTTTACGTCAACTTTGACACCAGCTGTAGTCCAAACCACTTAATGGAAACAGTTCAAATTTTGTCCACATAATTTTATGTATTGTTTCAAGCTATGGAGAAATTTATAATATGGTATCTAAATTTTTCACAGAAATACGGATTTTTGAAATTGCTATGTCCAAAAATGACTTTTTTCACATATGTTATGATAACTTCAAATTTATAAATTTTATCAACATGAAATTTTGGTCACATAAGGTCTATACATTGGTTATAGTGTTGTGAAATTTTCAGCCAAAAATATTGATAATTGACAAAGTGACAGAAGGTTGAACAACGCGTTTTTTGGAAGGAAAATTTTGCTCGGCTTTTTTTTTGCTACTGAGTGTAGAAGGAATGCTAGATTTGGCATAAATTAATGGGATTTTTCATGTTAATTTGAGCCAGATATCGCTCGAACCAGGTCTGTTGTATGGAATATTGTAAAAAATGTTGTATGCTGTATGCAAGATTGCAAACAAATCCTTTGTCTGCGTTTGCTTTTGCTCGAAATTAAGCGAGGGAGAATTTTACGCGTTTGTTAAAATTAATTATTTCTTTCTGTGTATTGATAATATTTGTTCAGCTCCACTAAATGATTAAGTGCACACTAATTAGTCTATTATATAAATCATCAATCTTTATTTCTATTTGAAGTTCATCATCTACAAAACACAGGAAAATTATTTGGCAAGGCTTCCGATTTTCTAAATGCAAACTGTCTGGCTTTACGTTTCACACCTTCCATCTACTGTTGTACCGCTATTATATCCACGTTATTTGATGCTGAACACCAATTTGCCTTGAACTGATTTTCACTTTCAAATGTTTTTTTAGTTCTCTGAAGGTTTCTCTCTCCGATTGCCCAATATTTTTCAATTGGGCGCAGTTTCGGCGAGTTTGGAGGGGTTTTTCTCATTGGGTAACGTTTGCACACTATTGGCGATATTCCTGAACCAATTTTCCGTAGTGGCAAGAAGCGAGGTTAGGCCAAAACAGCACAGAACAACTATGTTTCTTCAAGAAAGGTAATCAGGGTTTTTGAAGCATTCTTTTACATAAATATCTTGGTTGACAGTGCCAGTTGTCACAAAACTTTCGCTTTTTAGTCCACAGGTGCAAATCGCCTGCCAAATGATGTATTTTTTCGGGAACTTTGACAATTTCTCTGCTCGAACGTTTCCTTCTCCGGTAGCCGTATAAAATTCTTGAGCTGGGAGCAACTTGAACTCAGTCGTGACGTATTTTTTCATCGTCCATTAAGATGCAATCAAGCTTGGAGAACAAACTCGTGTACAATTTCCTTTGGCTGTTGTGTTTTGCTTATCATCTGGATTTGGTGTCGCTGTAACCTTATATGTTGACAGTTCGGCTCGTTTCTTTGCTCTTTGCACTGTTGTGTGGGACTTTTCCAATTTGCTTCCGATACCTCTGATGGAAAAGATGGGATTGCGTTTGAAAATATTGTCATCTATTCTTCCGATCGCTGCTGCTTGTCAGGATAATTATAAAATTTTCAAACTATTGTAAGGCCGTGGTACGCAAAGAGAAGTGGTTCTACGACATTCAACATGTCTGGCGAAATGTTAAATGGAAGTGGATAGACTTATCTCGGTGACATTCTTCTCTTTTCAGAGAGCGAGTAATGGCGCTATAACCATAAGCCATAGTCCCAACCGTTTGAAGAGAAATGGAGCATCACTTAACCTTCTTGGACAAGATGCTCCCAACGACCATTTTTGAATTTTTTTGTTCTGTACACCAAACAGAGCATTCTGTTTAACTATTCTCTCCGACTATTAATTTCCTTTTACCTTTGGTATCTACTGAAGGCTACGTGGGTTCCCCGTGTCTTCTTAAGGTAGATACCAAATCCTCTCTATCACCAACGGTTGCATGGACTTGACCAGGTGAGCGATCGAGGAGTGTCTTCGTGGAGATTATTGCGTGAAGAAAGGTAACAGTAACCGTAATCAGGTTTCGTTTCATGGTGGCATGCAATGTCTTCAACGAATTATTCCTCATCGTAGCTCCATCCACGAGGTGTGCAAACGTCAATGCTAATGCTAATGCTAATGCTATTCTTCCGATCGCTGCTGCTTTATGCTTTCGGTTTCCTCCCAATATCGACTTTCTGGCAGTCACCAGACGTTCTCCGAACACTTTTATAACATCCGTCACGGTTGATTTGCCAATATTAAGTGATGAAGTTTGTCAGAAGCAGATAATTTCTCATCTCCATGCGAAGCGCTAGGAGTGGACGGTAATTTATTGTAGAAGGAGATGTTCGCTCATCACCATGAGGCACCGAGAGTGAACAACAATGTTTTTGGCTAGAATTAAAGATATGAAGAGAAAGTTTTGATAGTTCCGCTATCGGCGGATTTAGTCCGTGCTTTAACCTACCCCGCAGTGGGATGTTAGGCAAAAATGTCGTTGGTTCGAGTACCACTGTACACATGCCCTTTTCGCTCAATTTTCATAAAACATCTGTTAAATTTCCAAGCCTGCCGCACACTAGCGGAACTATCAAAACTTTCTCTTCATATCTTTAATTCTAGCCAAAAACATTGTTGTTCACTCTCGGTGCCTCATGGTGATGAGCGAACATCTCCTTCTACATCATAATCGTTACTCCTCGCATCGGAGAATATATAACATAACAATTAATGTAGGTAATTTATTGCTAGAACGAATAGCCATGAAGAGAAAGTGTATTGATAGTTCCGTATAGGGCAACGGCAGGCTTTGAAATTGAAAGATACAAGTTTGAAAACGAGCGGAGGGCATTGAACGGTAGTATCCGATCAGGGCACATAACCCTTTACCATTGGTCGCTATTTTGCGAGAATGGTACCATAATTTTACCAATATGAGTTGATTTGGCGTGGGAATAATTAAGATTTGCGTGCACATTTTTGATACGCTACACTTCTTGCCTCGTCGCCAACTGAATAGGAAAAAGTAATAACAAAGTATAGTCAACATTTTGTACGCATACACCTACAAAAGAGGGGAGCTCATGTTTT
>JASCZW010012178.1:0-29368 GCA_034211315.2 Aedes japonicus
AAACTACTTCTATTCAATTTCCACAGCCTGCCATGAGCTAACGGAACTATCACTACTTTCTCTTAACAACTTTGTTCTAGCAAAAAAAAAATGCTGTGTTACTCCCTAGAAGCCTCATGGTGATGAGAAATTGTTTCCTTTCTCAAAACAACATCATCACGAGACTGTATTTTCTGTTTTTGGTAGATACTGATGGTAGAATAATTTTCGCCGATTTTGCCGGTTTGCCGGATTTTAATTTTTCCACACACTCTTCCTACTTCAACGGCAGTTCTTCTCTTTTTATTTATTTTCACTCCCGTGTTTGCATGCGGGTAGCGCGTGTGAGTGGAAAAATGGTTTTTTATTCCACTCAACACTCGATCGCTCTAGAACGAGAAAAAGAACTCGCAAACTCACAGAAGCGAATGAAGATAAATTCCTGACACATGCCCCCAGTAAGCTCACTGCGTGACTCTTCTGCTAATATACAGCAGTGATGGCAAATCGCTTTGAAGCTATCTAACAAAGGAAGAAAGAAGAATGTTTCCTCCCGCTTCCTTTTATCGACGTTTTCTACAACCCAACGATGTTTTCACTATCCATCGCACCAGTGCATCACAGAAGAGCACTGGCGCGCCCTCGAACGAATGTACGGCAGCGATCGCACGCAAGAGCACGTCGCTGAAGACAGAAGAGAGCACGTAGAGATCGTTACAAAGAGAAGTGGTTCACTCACTCCAAGCCATCCCATCCACTGAATAAAGAGCACTTGGCTGTATGTGCGGTAAGTTTGGTTGTATCCTGTGAAGGCACACACATCATGCGCTGGTGTAACATTGGTGCAAATGCCATCTCTGATACCAAGGACATTTTTAAAAGATTATCAGATTTGTTTTAGATCATACCACCAAGATGGTGCTGTGATCTATCTGTACTAAATGAAGCTCTTTAGGAATTGTGTCTGGTATAAAACTGATCAGAATGTTGAATTGTGTCATTTGACATTATGATTTTACTCATCTTAAAACTACACTCTCGTACTAACAAATCATACTGATAGGCTCAAATTCCGAAAACTCCTTGCATGTCCGTCTTAGCGGTATCGCACGATATTAAGGGCACATAATTCAAATTCATGAACTTTGAAATGCTTCTGCCTATATTGCCTATATTGCTATTTCAAGGTATTTGAAAGTTGAATTATAATGATGAATATTGTGAAGGAAAACGGAAGTTCATGAAACTCATTAAAAATGCACTCAGTGACTTGCAAACAGATTGCGTAAACTTCTAGGCGATAATCACTACAGCTTTCAACTTTACCAGTATGACTTGTTAGTATAAAGTGTAGTTTTCATTTGAAGGTAGGTACCGTGAGTGTTCAATAAAAAACTGAGAATTTTTTCAATCATATGGTAAAATAAATTTCAACGAATTCAGTATGTTTTAGTAGAAAACAAAATGTTTATTCTTCAAAAAACGTCAATGAATATTGAAGAAGGGGCCCTGCAGCTAGCATATGACGCAACTTACCTTCACGATGCTCCTACGAGAGCGCTGGACGACACTGACGTCCATCTTCCGGATACAAATTCCGGATCCTCGTGGCCAACTGCTTCGTATCCTCAGCCCGCCAATTGTTTTTATACACAGGGCACTGAAGGAGCCGAAAAAATCCTCAATGGGACGGCACTGATGCAGGTTGATCAGGTTCTTTCTTTCGCCACGTACGGTATCTTTGACTACCTGCTGCCGGTGCAGCGTCTTCCTGGCGTAATGGCAAAGACGCTTGTCCGACCAGAAGACGTACTTCCCATCCGCATGATGCTCCTTTAAGAACCGCAGAAGAATTTTCTCAAGACACTTCTCCTGGTACACTTGTTGATTGATAGCTAGACCGCCCGGCTAGAACCTCGGCTTTGAAATCCCTCTATCCGATATGGCGATGTACAGCATAACTTTTTTTTCAAATTTATGCCTAAACTTATATTTTACTTCGGGGGTGTGGCCGACTTGTCGCTGGAATAGTAGCTGTCATTTCTGGAATGTGGGTCTTCGAGAGCGAAAAGTAACTTTCGTCGTCCAGCACGAACGACGTCCCGACGGTAGTTCTTCGTCATCCACCGGCACTGTGATTTCACGGTCGCTATCTGCTCCGATCTGTGAGGTGCTTCAGTGAATCAAGTCTTATGGGAGCAGGTGATATTTCCGGCCGGCGTCATGCAAACTCGTTCCGTCCTGATTTTCGAACAGCTTTTTCAACGCTTACTTCTTCTTCATTCGTCATTATCTTCGCCGGACGGCCGCTACCGGTCTTCCGCTCCACGCTCAGGGATGCCAGGATCCGGTAAACTGTACTCACGCGTCACATTTGTCTCTCGAAAGTGGTCTACCGTAAACTTTTTCCACGATGACCATGTGTTTCGTAAAACCGTAGAACACGCTCGCTGAATGCTTGCTGTTTCGACGCCATCTTCGATATAACTGACAGCATCCGAGCGAAAAGAATAGCACTCCCATTTCTAGGGGTCAGAGACAATTCTCTTGGAGAGAAAACAATTAAGCTCTTTATTTTTAAATGCAGAAAGGTATTGAAGTCACTCTTATTTTTCTATTGAACACTCCAGTTATAGCAGGGTGCGTGCGATATTGGATTGCCTGATTGATTTATCTTTATTAAAGGAAGGAACCTTCCAGAGCGTGCGATATTTCTTGCACTATATAACTTATATAATATGTTCTCAACCTATTTTCCTCCACCTAAGAACTTCATCTGACAAAATTTGCTGCAGTGCAATTTTCTGCGGCAAGATTTGGAACTAAAAAATACGACTCATGACATACTCAGTAGCTTTATCAAGCCAGCATCTTCTCTAGAGCTTCGATCTGGCAAAGATAGACTGAAGTTCCACCTCTGCGGTGCAGCTTTAGAATCAACGGGTTTTTATCTTTATATGTCTTCATTTTACATTCTCAACAACTTTTTGCCGAAGACATACATCCTCTCAGTAGAACCCCATCTGGCAAAGATAGACCGCAGTGCCATCCATGCGACAAGCTCCCGGTACTCGACAAATGAATGCATTTTTATGCTTCAAACAAGTTTGCCGAAACGGCAACCACCAGAGCTTCATCTAGCCAAGACAGGCTGCGACGCCATCCCACGCAGTACGATCTGGAATCCAACCTGAAAACATCAAAAGACGATTCGTTATGCCGAAGTTTGCAGAAGCAGATAATTCCTCATCTCCATGCGAAGCGCTAGAAGTGGACAGTAATTTATTGCCAGAAATCCGTGGCCAGCGGCTTGTCATTTTTTGACTTATCTATACTTCATTTGCCGATAGCTCTTCTCAGAAGTTCTCAATTTCAAAATATGATTGCATGATGAACTAATAGTGCATGAGTAGACCTACAACTTATGTCTAACAATACATAGCTCTATCTCTTATATCCGAGGAATAGAGCGTATATTCCATGATGATCTTCGCGATGATATTGCGGTGAAGATCACGCGATTCATTATCGTGAAGATCACTGTGAATATACTGCTCTCATGTCGAAGATATAGCATTAGAGCAATGTACTGTTAGACAAAGTTGTAGGTCTACTCATGCACTACAAGTTCATCGCCCATCATATTATCAAATCGATCCCTCTGAAAGGAGATATTGTGCAAATGAATATGCCTGAGCCAAAAATGATAAGCCGCCAACCTCTGGCTAGAACGAGTAGAACACTGAAGAAGAAAGTGTATTGATAGCCCCAATGCTGCCTAACACCGATCGGGCTCTTATGCTTCACTCTCTCTAATCACTGCCTAATCACGGGGCAGCGGAGACAAATCGCAAGAAGTAGCAGGCAGCAAGAGGTATGAGGCCCGATCGATACATAGCTTTTTGCCAGTCAAGGGAATTTCCCCTTGCCTACCCCACATGGGGTAGTATGGCAAAGGGTTATGCGCCTGATCCAGTTACTACCGTTCAAACGCCCTCCGCTCGTTTTCAATCTTGGTATCTTTTTTCAATCTCAAAGCCTGCCGTTTGCCCTATACGGAACTATCAATACACTTTTTTCTCTTCATGTCTCATTCGTTCTAGCAGGTAAACAACTGTCCACTCCCTAGCGCTGCACTGAAGACGAGAAATTATCTGCATTCTGCATACTTCATCATTGACTCTGACTGAAAACCTTGAAATTCTGCCAAGGGCTGAGGTCTCAAGGGCTGATACCAATGTTTATGTGTCCCTTATATTATACAACCACCTCAAACTGATTTTTAAAAATAATATTTGTATGAAAATTCGAAGCATTGCGCTGGGCATTAAAAAGTCAAAAAATTTCGGTCAGTTCGTTAAAAACAGACAATATAGCGTACATTGATAGTACAGCGCCAAGGCCAATTGATCCTCAATATACTTGGAAGGTTAAGATGTTTGCGTACGTTGATTTGCGCCTGAAAGCATCAGCTGCCATCCTGTAGTCTACACTCAAAAAAAATCGACACGTTTTCTTCATGCGAAATTGCACGCTAACTGCTACAAAACAGGCAACCAAATCTTCTTCAGTAAAATCAGGTTAACATTATACGTGCCAGCGAATTCTTACGGGAAAAGTTACGTGACATTTCATGCGATTTTCATGTGGGAATGTGAATTATGTGGAAATCACGTAGTCTCTTACGTGAATTCCACGTGTTTTGACTAGTTTTGGCAGTAGGACGAAAATTACGTGCGTTTCCGTGGAAACAACGCGCATATGCTTTGAGTGTATAGCGCTTCTGCGAGGATGTTTTTGTTCTTTCCGATTCTAGTCAAGGTCACTCTTACATCTCAGGCGGTCTCAATGGTGTATGTAGGAATTACAGCCATGTTTAAATGCATACTAATACGATCCATATCAAGTAAAATCAGGTCTGGCATACTGAAGTTGTCTCCTTTACACCTATGCAACAGTGCCTGTGATGTCAAACTCGCAGTTCCATTTTAAACCAAACGAGTAAAGGAGATGATTAGTTTCACACTGCCAGGCCTGTGTTCTATGCCATTGGGATATGAAGCGTCAGGCTGCAAGGTTTGTTTACCAATATTTCGGGGAAAAAGTGCACGTGCTAATGTATGTAAACAAAACGTTTAGCCCATACCGTTTACATTAATATATAACTCTTCACTCCTAGGCAAAAATGCAATCAACAACTGTCATTATGTGCGTAATACACTATTGAGTATTCCTTACTCTTTCGCTCCACTGCTAAATCTCATTTGATACCCCGCTACTCCACCCGTCTTCCCTACCAACTGAAGAAAATAGACCACCTGAGATATTAGAGTCACCTTGTCCGTGGTCAGACGTTCTCTGAGACGTTTGATGACACGAGAAATAGTAAAATTCATGATTTTGGAAATGCAATTTAAATTGCTCTTCCGATTTCATTTCAATTCACTCATTTTATTGCACTTTTCAATGAAACTTACAGGATATAAACATTACATGCAGAACTAAAGTAACTTTAAATTTTAAGCATTTTATCCCAAAGGCAAAAAAGTTTCAGCTTTTTGTATGTGTTGCAATTTTAGCAACTTTGCAATTTGGGCAACCGTAGTAACTGAAATCATAAAAAAAAAACCTAAATTGAATTATGTCTATTGCCTGCCCCATACTCAGCTTGATCTAAAGGGCATTTTCAGCGGTGTTCTATTTTTGGAACAACTTTATAGTTGATTTGCATCAGCAAAACTTGAATAGAAACAGCTGAAATAGACCAACTATGCCTTACTCGCACCGGTGTTGTATTTCTTGTTGTTAAACTCACCAACATCTGCCATCCTGGCAATTATTCAACATCAGAGATCAGAAGTTTCTTTTTTAGAGATCGCTGATGTTTCACAATTGGTTTGCCAAGGATTGGTTTGACCAAATATGTTTTACTGTCAGTAGTCGTAAACAGACGACGAGGAATACTTGCTCTTTCGTTTGGCTGAAGGTAAGTGTGTGAATGCATGCATTTAATCTAAACGATACTAGATAATGCTGATTTGTTATTTTGGCAGCGAATAAACAAAAGTCGAAACGGAGAGGATAACGTCCTTGAGGACACCAGAAATTCATAATTCCAGGAAACGTCCCAGAAATTCTAGAAACTTCCAATGATTTTTGGAGCATTCTCATAAGTTTAGCAAACATTCCAAGGATTTTTCCATAAGTTAAGGGAGCTTTCAAGAAGGTCAGGGATCTTCCCAGAAGCTCAAAAAACTTTCCAATAGTTCAGAGAACATCCCAGAAACTCAAGATACTTAAAATTTAAGAAGAACCTAAACAACTCGATAATTTTTCGAACCGAACCAAAACGAGAATCCAAAAATCAACAACACCAACTGCATCACCCAAGTAGCACACCATGATTATAATTAGTTGCATCAACTTGAATATGACTAACAAGCAACATGTGTGCTACTAGGTCAACCCAAACTTAATAAAAAAAATTAAATATTGTTATCGTAAATTATTAGATTAATTGTAATTTATTTTGATATATCATGGAAGATGCTCCAACCAAAACTCCAAATAACTACTGGGAAGCTAAATATGTTTTTTCTATAGTAAAGGGTGTTTCGACCAAAATTTGGTGAAACAGTAATGTGTGTTAGTTGATCAAAGTTTTTATTATAAAGTCAAATTCGTATTTTTTTTTTCAAGTTCAGTTGATACAGAATACAGGAGAAATATTCAGCTAAGCTTCCTTTTTATTGAATGCGAATTGCCGGGTCTTTCGTTAAACACTTGCCATGAGATTTTGTACAGTCTCCTCGTTCACATTATTCGCCGCAGAACGCCTGTTTGCCTTGAACTGTTTCTCGCTCACAAACTGGTTTTTGAGTCTTCTTAAGGTTCCGCTTGACGTTGGCCCAATATTGTTCGATTGGGTGGAGCTCTGGCGTGTTGGGAGGGTTCTTGTCCTTGGGCGCCACTTGAACGTTGTTGGCAGCACACCACAAAACTTGCCTTTTTCCGTAATGGCAAGATGCCAAATCCGCCAAAATAGAACGGAACAATTGTGTCGCTTCAGGGAAGGCAGTAGACGTTTTTGTAGGCACTCGCTGAGATAAATTTCCTGGTTGACGGTTCCTGTCGCAATGTTAATGTTGCTCTTCAATCCACAGGTACAAATGGCCTGCCACACCAGAAAAATCTTCGCGAACTTCGGCAGTTTAATGTGCTTGGAATTATCTGCCACCTTTCTTCGTCCGGTTGCCGTATAAAATACCTGTCCAGGAAGCTGTTTGAAGTCTGCCTTGACGTAAATTTCATCGTCCTGTACCATGCAATCAAACTCCGTTAGCATCGTTGTGAACAACTTTTGCGATCATGCTTTGGCCGACGGATTTTGTTCATCGTCACGATTTGGAGTCACCACTTTCTTTTGAGTCGACAGTCCAGGTCGTTTTTTAGCTCTATCCACGGTTAAAAGCACCACTGACAGCTTCTTTGTGACATCTTAGACGGAGAGGTTGTGGTTCCACTCGAAACAGCGGGCAACTCTTTTTGTCATCGTTGTGGCCACCGGCTTTCGATTTCCCCCCGATCCAGCTTTCCTGGCTGTCGAAAAACGTTAATCGAACATTTTTAACACGTTGGTAATAGTTGATTTAGCCACATTCAACAATTTCGCCGACTTGATAACTGAAGTACTAAGCTCAAAATCAAAATGGAAGTAAGATGCTACACGCACACATCTTCAAAATGAGAGGTGCACAACATTTTTTAATGCACGATGAAAGGAAATGCGTCAAGTTTAAGTCGACCAAATTTTGATCGAAACACCCTTTAGAATGCATCCCTTCTTTCAGAAGATAAGCATGAATATCCAGATGCCTAGTAAACCCGCCGAACATTTCTATAAAAAAATTTTTTTTTCTTAAATGTATCTGTATGAGCTATTTTCGTGTGTTTATTATGACTAATTCATCAATGAACCATTTTTGAACCATGAAGTCTTCAAAATTTTTATTTCCGAGCAATCGACATAGTATTCTGAATCGGAATTTGCAACCAAATTGTCATAAAATCCACAACAATCACAATTCCAGGAGCATCCTCATTTCAAACTAGCCAGCTTTTTCCGGAAAATGCAATTGTTGTAATAAACTAAGAGAACCATTCGTTATTCAGGAATCAAACTAAAAGCAATTCGTTAGCATCGGTAGCAACTTGAAGGAATTTTGAGCATCCGAGGCGAGCAACTCAATTTTCTATCCGGCACCAGCCTCACCCGCATCAATCACGGCCACTTTTTGGCACAAAAGCTGAAATTTTACTCATTAATCAGATTTAAAATGATGAAAACTAGATCTGGTATAAAACAACATTAACAACACCGGTGCAGCGAAGGTTTAACGTTTGGTCTTTAAAAATGAACCCCATCCACGATTTAAACCACCGTTGAAGATGCCCTAATAACCCAAAAACGAAAGACAACTGTCACCTCAAGCCAAAGGGCCGTTTGATAGAAACCATCATCAATGACCCTGCTGAAAACATACCCTTTCCAGAAAATTTACCACCTCTTTGCTTTGGTACCATGGTTCTCCGACCATCCCACTTGCGTGACCATCGACAATTTGCAATCCGGTTGCACGATTTTCGGAGGGCCTGAAATCCGCATCGCGGTTTCAGGAGCCCAAAACAAACCATAAAACCGAACTCACATAAATAATAACCGGACACTAAATTGCATTCCTCACCCATTTCATTCGGCTGATCTCGAACATGATCCGTAGCCATAAAGCCATCTCGACTCGCCCAACTCCGACTAACTAGTCATGGTCGACGCGGTTGGCCGCCGCAACACACCGAGTCCCAGCTTAATTATTCCTTTTCTTAGGGTCGTCTGACGGTTTGTGGTCCCACCGAAGGGGGGCGGAGGGGAAGTCGAAAAGCAAAATAAAAGTTTATTGGTTGCTAATGAAAGTCCACACGCGGAGAGATTCCGATTTCCGCGGGATGGGAAAAGAAGAAAGTGACTCCGAGAGAGAGAGAGAGAGAGACTCACACGGAGAAAGAGACTGATGATCAACTCGGGCGCTCGGGCAGGTCGTTTGAGATTTCGTGCCCCGAGGCTAGAACTCGTTCTATATAAAATTCAAGGGGGTCGGTTTTCACTTTCGCCAAAAATTAAACGGACAAACCGAATGTTGAAATGATCTCTTTCGCTCCCTCCGGAGGACCACACGATCGCCGTTTCGCGTGATGGAATCCGGTGCGGAGTTTCACTTGTAGCCTAGGGAGTGGCTTGAATTGGCAGATTTTGCGACGGATGATTGATCAATCTTACTTAGGACCCGTTCGAAATACATGATACTGTTTGATTTTTTTTCTTCTTCTTCTTCTTCTTTTTGTTTTGTCGCAAAATTCACCCGGAAAATTGTACGACTAAAATTTTGCGCAAACTATTCTTCCAGATAAGCCACCCTCCCAAGACTTTAGTTCAGTGTGAAAGATCGTCCCGGATTAAGTGTAGGAAGGCGCTGGAGGTAAGCTCTCACTCACATACAATGCAACGGTTTTCCCCGTAGATTGCTTTGAATTCTATCTCTTCAAAGTTCCCTAAGTTCTCTCTTCAGTAGACTTTTGTACTTTCTCTTGTATGTGTATAGCTATATCTCCAGCTGCCTTCCTTGTTCTGTAGATGCCAGAGTATTCCGAAGCAAAGTAGATCTATCCAGTTGTTGATCTTTTCCCCTCTCCTTACTTATTTTACAGAGCCACTCAATTGGATGAGTTCAGGATTTTATGTAAAATATATGAATTTTTTATCGACTTCTAGCCTCCAAAACACCCCCACCGATTGTATTCATAGTGACCTTTTCAGTATCAGCTAAACTAATCACCACCTGAGATCCCGGTAAGTTTCCATGAATGCACTCACACATACACTCACATTATATGATAAGTATCGAAAGGGTTTCTAGTTTAACCAACACGACAATCTGATATGACAACTGGTAAGCGATGTCTTCATGATGGAACATGAGTGAGATATTTCCATGGTTCTACTACATGCTACCAAAGGCTGTTCTCGATCAGAATTGGGCCCAACAGTAATGTGTGTGAGTCGATCAATAGTTCTGTTAATAAGTCAGGTTCTTTTTCTTTTTCAAGTTCAGGTAATACAGAATACAGAAGAAATAAGTATTCAGCTAGGCTTCCCTTTTATCGAATGCAAATTGCCGGGTCTTTCGTGTTGTACAGTCTCCTCGTCCAAATTATCGTTTGAACAACGCCGGTTTGCTCGACATCGAACTGTTTCTCGCTCGCAGCGGCTGTTTGAGTCTTCAATAGATTCCTAGACGATGGCCCAACATTGTTCTGTATGGGCGGACCTCTGGTGTGTTGGAAGGAATCATGGTCGTGGGCTACCACTTGACACCTTTGTTAGCTACATAACACTGCTATGGCATTTATTCCGATATGGCGAGATGTGAGCGATCCGGCCAAAATAGAACGGATCAATTCTGGTGGTTCACGAAATGCACGTGGGTGCAGCTGTAGGCACTCGTTCACATCAACATCCTGGTTGACGGTTACGATCGCGATGTAAACGTTGACTCGTCAGGACCATGGGCAGATGATCTGCCACACCAGATATTTCTTCGCGAACATTGATAGTCAAATGTGTTTTGAAATAATCTGTCACTTTTCCCCGTTCGGTTGCCGTATAAAATTCCTGTCCAGGAAACCGTTTAAAGTCAACCTTGACGTAAGTTTCATCGTCCTGTACCACGCAATCAAACTTCGCCTGCATCGTCGTGTACAACTTTCGCTATCGTGCTTTGGCCGACGTGTTCGGCGAGGACGCCAGCAGTCATCAATGCTCGATCCGGAAGTCCGCTGCTGACTTGGATGTGTCGATCGGGACTACCCAAACCATGGTGACGAAGGATCTGGGGTACTAGCCGTACAAGAAACGCAAAATTCACAGTGTAACAGAGGCTACAACGAAGAAGAGGATGGACAGAGCCAAACTGATAATTTCCCCTTGCAACAGCCATACAAGGTTAAAAATGATCGGCTGTGGGCCAGCTTCTAGTACTAAAAGCAGTGATTCTTGCCGGCCCGACGTACCTTAGTATGGACAGGGCAACACTGACCAGCAGCTTTCGCTTACTCTCTTGCACCGCCGAGCTATTCAACATCATGCGGGACAATGCCGATATAGCCATAGAGATTTAGCAAGTACCTCAGGGACCTCTTTTATGCTATTGTGCCATTACCTGCACTAATCCCTGCCTAGAGCCATCTCTCCACAGTACCAATGGAGTGCGAGGCCTTTAATTTCATCTCTTCAATGGATTCACCATATATCTCAAGAGTGACGTCGTCTGCGAACCCGACGGTTTTCACCTCATTCGAGAACTTGAGTCGTAATACCTTCGTCGTATATCGTGATCCATAGCACCGGACCCAGGATATTGAACCTTGTGGTGATCTGGACATACCTCTGACCCACCTCTGTGTTGTACACAATTACCTGATTTAGAAATAACTTCCCAGAATCTTGTACAGGTACTCAGAAATCTGGAGACGTTGGAGTGAGTTGGCGCTACTGAACGCATTTCTCACGCCAAGGGTAACCACTGCACATTAGCGGACTCCTCGCCTCTTGCTCTTGATTGCCACATCTTGGTGCCGGGCAGAATGGCATTCACCGTTGACTTGCCTTTACGGAAGCCAAACTGATTGTTCGACAGACCGCCTGAATCCTCCGTGTACTTTGTCAGTCTGTTGAGAATTGCCATCTCGAGCACCTTTCCGCTGTATCCAACAGACATATTGGCCTATACGCTTTCCTGTCTTCTGTAACATTACAAGGGTCTAAATTTTCCAGGCATCCGGGAAGACGCCCTCGTCCAGACACCTTATCATCACCTCCCTGAACATGTCGGGAGCCAGCAAGATAGCCTTCTTGATAGCCAGGTTAGGAATACTCCTGGTCTGACGCTTTGTTCGCCTTAAGCGACTTTGCTATGGCAATGAGTTCGCCGTTCGTCACCGTCGCCTCGCCTCCAACCCCCGTTGGGCCGTTATCAATGCCCACGTGGTTACAAATGTTTGGCTGGGCCGACGATCCCTCAATCGCTAGGATAGCGTTATGGTCTGGGTTTCTGGAACGCTGGTCATGGGACAAATCTACGCTGGTGGGGGCCAGGGACTCGGGTCGTGACACAGAAAGAGTCCCCCAACGCACACCTGCAGCAGCTCTGGTGATTGCTCGGTAAGAGCCGGCATTCCTCTGTTTTTTTTTTGCCAAAACTACTCGATAGGCATCACCCCATGGGTCCGCATTGGCCTTCTGATACAAGCCCTCAGAGCAGGCTCGCTTGCTGGCTTTTGGCTCCTGCTTTAGCGAGGCCTATGCTGTGACTAGCGCCCCTCGGCGCTGCATCGTTTCAGCGTGAGACCACGCTCTCAAATTCTACATCTTGCGCGGAGGCATGTTCTTAGGAGGTCGGCGATGGACTCCGTCCACCAATACACTGGTGACCTCTCATTCCTAGGTTTGACCTAACTCTGCATGGTCGCATCGCCACTAAGTGACATAACGAGTTGTTCGCTGCAAGGTGCCTGGGTTTTGCGTAAGATTCGTTCCCTCTCAAGCGCCTCTTTGAATGTCTCTACATCGAAGTAGGACGTCCTTCATCTATGGGCAATTGAAGTATGTTCTCTTCTTTCTGCGCACTGTCTAGTGTTGTGGACGATGCTATGGCAAACCGCCAAGTGGCCGCAATGGGTATAGTCATCCTCTATTCTCTAGTTGGTCGACAGTCCAGGGCTGTAGAACGTCACGTCGATGATCGACTCCGCTCCGTTTTTGGTACTCTTGGTATCACATTTTCGGTCCACGTTCAACATGACCAGGGCCTCAAGCAGGATCTGTCCTCTGGGTTGGTAAGGCGACTGCCGCCATTCGCAACGCTCAGGTGTTGAAGTCCCCCGCTATTACCAACGGGATTCAGTCTAGTTCGCTTCGTTGTGATTCGAACAACCATTTGTGAAAACTGGTCAATCAACCATCTCGGCGCATGGCGCAGCTGCAGAAGAATACTCCATTCGCTTTTACAGCCGCGAAGCCTCGCGTTTGAGTAGACACAATCTCGTTATCCGGGAATTTGCCCGTCGTCCATAATGCTGCCATATGTAACCTATCCGTAATCCAGTTTCCGTTATCGGATGGGATGCGGTATGGGTCGGATATTAGTGGCGATATCCGTCGCTGACTAGTGAACTGCCTGACACAGCAGGTGCTGAGCTGTCTCACAGTGGTTCAGGTTAAGCTGAGTTGCCGGCACTGTGGTTAGCTTCATGGTTTATCCTTGAAGGCCGGGCATTTAGGGCCTTCCGTGACCTGATTGACGTCTGGTTTCCCAGAACACGTCATGCATTTGGGGTGCTGCTTGCAGTCCCTAGCCTTGTAGCCTTCTCTTAGGCATTTTTGGGATAGGTCGCTCCTGTCAGGGCCCTTGCGCTCCCACGACATATGACCGCTCTCAAGGCACTTAAAACATGGCTTTGATGGCTGGTGAAAACTAAGTGGGCAAACGGACCCAAGTGAGTTTCGCCAAGTTTAGAGCCGAATCCGCGGTGGCAATTGCCAGTCGTATCGTGGCCATTTAGGTCCCAAGTGGATGCTTTCGCAGCCGTATGGTTGGGTGACCCCACACTGGGCCTTTATGTCCGAGTAGATTTCGTAGGCTCTTGTGATCTCGTCCGTTTTTACGCTGAGATCTCTAACGTGCTAGCCTCCGTAGCATACTCAGCTGCCATTCGGTTGAGTTACATAAATATGGCTTAGTCATAATCGAGTTACTACAACTAATTATGACCGTAGGTGCTACGGTAGGGCACGTACCTCCACTCCCGTTCCTAGGACCTGTTCAGACAGCTTCTGATATGCTGGACCCTTCGTGTCCTTTCTAAACTCTAGCACCATTTCATCGGTGCGGGTACGACGAATACTCCGCACATTGGTGTCCAGATCCGTGAGCTTAGCGTCACCGCTCATCGCTTTGAAGACATCGAGTATTTAGACTCTTCGGTCTTCACGATGAAAGCCTCACCGCGGCTCCGCATTCTTGCCAGGGTTCGAATCACTTTTTTTCTTTTGGAGGTCTCTCTCTCTCTCTCTTTCTCTCTCTTGCGAACCTTGCTCCAGGGATATTCCCGGCCACCGGAGGGGTCGTTGTTCGTACCTCTCTTATCGTTCCGTTCGTTACTGGGGCTGACCCTGGTACTTGCCCCGCCCTTGGCGCCTGAGACTTCCCGAGTAGATGAGGTGGTTCTGGTGCTTTTGGCGCCGGGGCCACTTTCTTTCCGCTCTGTGGGGCGTGAGGTTGAACCCTCCGACCCCAACATCAAGTTCGCAAATGTCTTTGGGCCCGTGATGCCGCCAGACACCAGCTGCTTCTTGGGGTACCGATTGCAGTTTTCCAGGTGACAACCTGGCCCGCTTGGATGTCGCTGCCATCACGGTTGGTAGGGTGAAATCTCCACAGAGTTTACTGGACGGCATCCGGTCTTCCGCGACTAGCCTGCATTTCAGACTTTGGCCGGATTACTGCAAGTTGTTCCAGTTCGAGCTTCTCACAGCCTGCAGCCTGAACTAACCTACGAAGCTGCAACAAGCTATGTTTGAGGTCTTTGTTGATATTGTTACGAGTCGACGTTAAGTCAATTATAGCATTCAGCTGTTCTGCGACTACCAACACTTTTGAAAGCGTTTCAATAGCCCGGATGAGCCCAAGTCCATTCATGGCCTCTCCGGTCCTACTGGTGACTCCTGCTTTCGAGGCTGTGGTGGTTCCGCACGTGTCGGATGCGCCGCTGGATCCCGTCTTCCCGTCATGCCGATGAACATAAGATTCCACTTCAGGGTTATGTGTTTGAACAAGGCATTTGATGTATGTACGATGTTATGTACATCCAGCTGCTGCTTTTTCATCCCACAGACAACAGTTCGGGAAGCAATTAGTTTATTAAAATATCCACCCCTTGCACTATGGCACGAATGGACAAATTTCGCGACAAAAATCGATAACTCGAAAACCATTAACTTTAGACAGACGATGTCTTCGGGAGACTTACTGGACAAAATAAGATCTATCTTATGGTTTGGATGGTGACTAGGGTGGTCCTTTTAATTTCATAATAAAAATTTCAACTTTTTATTCTTATGATTTAGAGGATTTTTTGCTTCTACAGAATTGTAGATATTTTAATTTAATGTAACTTTACTCAAGAATTTCAACTTCTCTCTCATCTACGTATCGTTTTATAACAGTTTTTCTGATTTTTCTTAGGGTGAGACTAAAAAAAACAGCTCTTTTGTTGTAACTTTTTTTTTTATTCGAATTTGAAAACTTTTCAAAAATGACTGTTAGGGTATAAAATGACGCACATTTTGAAGATACAAGATAGTTGGTAGTTATTGTAAAAAGGGGTTGTAGGAGTTGAAGTGTAAAACAACGTTTTTGCAAGATATCTTACTCCCTTATTTGCACATATTTGCAAACACAGATTACGTGAACTGAAGGTACAAACTTTCATCTACAAGATCTATGTCAAACTGTTCGTCCCCTTTTGTCTCCTTTAAGAGAGAAACTCGTTTTAAAATTGGTAGTTTTGCATTTTTCTGCATAATTTTCGATCAGCCGCATCAACGATTATCATCAAAGAGCGTCAAAACGCGAGTTTTTTTATGTAAATGTTTGTACTTTTATATTGATCCTTTTCCGTTTATTTATTAACACTTATATCACAGACAAACAGACATAACTTATTGAACATTTTGCACTACAAATCATCGTCATTTAAAAAAACTAACTCCATCTGTTGAGCACACTGTGATGGATGATAAAGCTGAACAGATGGCAGTAGTGTGTTAACGTCAAACGTAAGAAAAGCGGCTATATGTTCTACCTGTGGCGATACTACCAACTAAGAAACATTGAATTGACCGTTTAATGGGTAATTGATGAAGAAACTGTGTTTTGTACGTTTGTCTGTGTTGACAAAATTAAATTTGTTTGCTTACTGGTTTTTTAAAGTCCCACCTTAAGGATAGTCAGAAAATCTGTTACAAAACGATACGTAGATACTGTGGAATTGCATTCAATCCATTAAGAAGAGCGCAAGCAGTAAGCAAATTGTGAAAGCAATAAGCTTGAAACGAAAGCCAAAACCATTTTGTTCAGATCCGTTTGACGCAGGGGGCAATTACTTAGTAGGCCAAGAATTGGTCCAAAAACCATGCACACTAGGGTGTGACGGATGAAAATTCTTCCAGCGAGAGTTAAAGACAATCCTGTACTTAGATTCCATACCCTGAGACTTCCACCGTACGGAATAACGAAAGATGAACAAAATCGGTTGGCTGGCAGCATGCAGAGACCACTCCAAGACCAGTAAGAGCAGTACCTGATCGTCCTCCGGTTCGGGAGGTGAATGACAGCGGGTCGAATTTTTTCGCCGTTTTTGTTTTGGTCCGTCGAGTCGGGCAACTTTCGATTTTTGGCAATCATCAACGACGGGCCAACGACCGCTCGAACGTATTACCGCACTCACAAGCCACAACAATCCGATTCATCGATCGATCGGACAAAGTGCTATTATTGTAATTGCGACGACGACGACGACGACGGCGACGCAGATGAGGGCCCGCAACTACGCCAAGGGCTCTTTTGTTGCCGTCTACGAGTCGGACTTTTCAGTTGGCTTAATTGTTGATGTTGGCTTTTCACCAGTGTGCCATTATTCACGCCGAACTTGGGCAAGGTGAGGATTTGGACACGTCAGTGTTGTCGGTGGCCAAACGGAAAGGACTGTTATTATCGCTTGATTCGATTTTGATGCCTCGTTCGGGAGTGAGTAGGTGACCCGTGGGTACGTGTGGACGGTGCGAATGAGTTTTGACATTTTGGACAATGACCCCGGGAGGAAAGATTAGAGCGTGAAATTGGTATTAGCTTCGGGGTCGGAGCGAGGTGGCCTCCGCCATTGACTGGCAATCATCGTTTGAACGGGCCTTTGAAAGCGGGATCCTTGAAGACATTGTTACGGCTGTTTGGAGAAATTATTCCGATAGTGAAGTAAGCTGTTGGCATAAATATTTCCGTGTTGGACAGAATGGTTGAATGTTTGGGGACTTCCGAGTTTCTGGTTTAATATCTCGTAGGGGAACGAGAAAAAGAAGCGGGTTTTGTTACTATTGTACTTAACACTTGTACATACACATAGGAACATTCAGAGGACTTTTTTTTCACACAACATGTATACCTAATCAAATCAAATCTCTCTGAACCCATAGCTATGAAACGTATAGGGAATGAAAAATAATACAAAAGCTTAGTTTTAGTCTCTTTATTTTACTTCATTTCCAAAATCAAATGCCAGAATTGTCTTCTGACTGAAAGATATGAAGAGAAAGTGTTTGAAGCTTCTTCAGTGTACGGTAGGTTGAAAATAGAATAGAAGTATTGAAAATTGAGCGATAGGGCATGGGTAAAGTAGTACTCGAACAAAGAACGTTACCTTTCCCTAACATCCTACTGCGTGTACCACTGATAACTTGTGATATCGTCCGTGCCTTGACCTACCCCGCAGTGGGATTTTAATAAGTCTGCCACTTGGAATCTATCTTAATAGTACACTCAAAAGGCCATTATCTTCGATTTTTGTAGCGAGCGGTGAACATGTTGAATCAGGTTCTGGAATTCAGGTTCAGATCTATGTTGATTTTATATATCTTTCGCTTGATTCGATCAACCAGTAATTCATTATAAGCATCAGCATTAGCATTGGTATTAGCATTGTCGTTTGCACACCTTGTGGATGGAGCTACGATGATGATTAATTTGTTGTAGACATTGCATGCCTCCATGAAACGAAACCAACTATTGATACGTTTCTTTACGCAATAATCTCCACGAAGACACTCCTCGATCGCTGACCTGGCCACGTCCATGCAACCGTTGGTGATAGGGAGGATTTGGACAAACTCACGAAGGCTGTTTTTCTGTATACAAAATATCCTATGTTCTCCAAATCATTCTGGAGCTCAGATCAAATGATCAACTAAATCAACCCTGACTAGGCTATTGTTCTTAGCAACGCAGCGTACCCAAGCAGACTCAAAGAGACTATACAAATGGAATATAGTCCATTTCTCTCAATATAAGATGCTCTAGGTTCTCGAAATTGTGCTGGAGTTTTGATAGTTTAGATAGTAGATTATATGACTTGATCTCCACAACGACCTGGAGCACCCAGAACAACAAATATAAATGGAAATAGGTCGAAAACGATGCGGACTGGTGCTAAAAATAAGCGAAAACATTATCCAATGTTGGGGCATTGGTCATGGTCATGGTTTACCCAGTAGATCATTTGACCTTAACTCCAGGACAATTTGGAGAGACTTGAACGACTGGCAAAGAATGGAGATGAATGAGAGATAATTATTGCACTCTTCTTAAACATTGTTGAACATGTTTCATGTATGTAGATTATATGGTACGTAGAGGGCAGCGAGCAAGGTGGGTGGATCAGATTCAGCAAGCAATGTGGGTCGTCCACGAAGTTGGAAAGAAGCAGCCAAAATGGCAAAATGTTGTAGACAAAATTTTGGCATAATATTGCTGTTACACCAATAAAACGTAAAAACCAAACAGTTCAAGATTTGTTACTTAGAAACTCTCTTAACGGATGTCAACTAGAATTTGTCAATTTCGTTCTCAAGCTGTCAAAAAAGACAAGCATGCTTGAAGAAGATATGATTTATGGAAATTAAAGATAGGTATATTGACCATTAAAACAGATTAGTGAACATTTAAAAACAGTCCGTAATCGGCTGTTTGGCGAAATTTCCGTTTGGCGTCGAAACAGGAACGTACAACGGACCATTATGTCAAATTTTCGAATGCATCTCTGGATTCTGAACTGTTGCTGAACTGTTTGCAATAGGTAGCTCTCCGGTTATTTTTGTACACCAAGGAGGTCAAAATACCGAAGAAATCTTCGAGTGAGCAGATTTGTCAAGTTGTGGTTTTGAGTGCAAATGAAATCGAATAGGAATTCAGAAACGATTGTGATGTTTTGTCCGGCCTAAACACGAATTGTCCATCAGCAAGTTTGTAGAATCAAACTTTTTTTCGACCATTTATTTCGGTACACATCTTGATTGATAGCCAAACTAGAGGGCTTGAACCATGGCTTAGAAATACCTCTCTCGGATATGGCAATGTACAGCATCACTTTCTGTTCAAATTTATGTTCGAACTTATATTCTATGTTTGCAGATGCAGTAGAACTATCGAATAGTATCGATCGTTTCCGTAAATATACGTCTTTGAAACAGAGAAGTAACTTCCGTCGTCCAAAACAAAACATTTTCCGGAATCATTTCCGGCATCATTGTTGTAGAATTTCAGCGTCGAAATCTGTTTCTCAGTGTATTTCCAGAACTTTTGTCTTCTTTCGACATTTTATTTCGACTCTTTTCAATGTTTCGCAGATGTACTGGTGAGATCAGTTGAGCTTTTTTACGGCATCCCGTTGGCTCAAGAAATCCTTGTTAAACGCGAAGCCCTTTTACGTCCATAATTTTGACTGCACAGATAAAAATAAGAATTGAATTTTCTGCGATATCTAATGCACATAAAGGGAACGCTAGATATGGCAAAAAATTAGTTGAAACCTGATAACGCCTGAATCTAGCCTGTTGTATGAAAGATTGCAAACATTGTTGTATGACACATGCAAAGTTGCAAACAATTTCGTTGTATAAGCCTACTTAGGCTTATAATTATACGAGGAGAAATATTACATGCTTGTTAAAATTAATTATTTTTTTCTGTGTGGTCTTCTACTATCTTGCTGTAGTTGTTGGGAATGTTTAGAAATTTTTCGCTAAGGAAAATTTCTCGACTCTCTGGGCATAGGGTATGACTGTACTTGTCACACAGTCATACTAATGCAAAAATGTACCCGGCATTGAAAGCTCTCAATTGATAAATGTGGAAGTGCATTTCGAACATTAAGCTGAGAGCAAGCAATAAGCTAATTGCGAAAGTAATAAGCTTGAAATGCCACCAGCGTTGGTGGTGTAGTGGTAAGCGTGACTGCTAATTGGCACCCCAGTGGGTCTGGATTCAATACCAGTCGACGTTGGTGGTTTTTCTGAGGCGAAAATACTTGGTCATGTCTTCCTTCGGCAGGGAAGTAAAGCCGTTGGTCCCGGCTCATTTTCAGTCAATAGGTAGGGTCCAGGTGGTGGAATTGTCTCCCTGGCATCGGTGATTGTCATCATGTGAGGAAATAGGCCGACGGAAAATAATAAAAAAAGCTTGAAATGCCAAAGTAGAAATAATATGGCAAACAGCCGAGACCAAAACTTTTTCGCTTTAAAAATAATGAACAGGTTTTTTTGCCGAAATGTCTGTGCAGTTCGTAGAACTGTACAACGCGCTAGCGAAATGCTTTCTATTTCGACGACTTTTTTAAGCAAGACTGGGTAAGCATAAACAAAACAAAAAATACTAGCAAAAAGACGAGGGAGAGCGGGCTAACATATACAAACTCTCTTTCTCTCTGAATTCGTTTGTTGTTTAGCATGAGGGGCCACGAAAAAATAAAATAAAATAACTTGCCACCCGTTATATATAACAATAACAAACTGGAAGGTCATATACACACTGGCGCCGTGTAGTGAGCGAATTCTCAATATCTGCGACCACTTTTAGGAAGAGTTCCACCACTAGAACAAGTTTACTGAAAACTGATAAGGAGTGACCCATTTAGTATTGGAACAAAAATTTTTGATTCTTACAGCGACCCTAATAGTCGGATTTGTAAACAATGCCATCTTATGTGTTCCCTATAACAATAACAATATCAGAAGTTTTTTTTTCGCGGTGCAGTTCGAAATGGAAGAAGAAAGAAGAAAAATGATTGTGCGCTATCATTTGGAAAACCCTTCGAGTTCTGAGCCAAAACTTGTTAAAGTGTTGGGTTTTTCCCGAGACATCGTTTTGAAAAAGTACAGAAAAACTTTGGCGACGGATCGCAAGCTTCAAAGCAAGCTACGGGCGGGTACTGTCAACCGTCAACAAAGCCATCAAGAACATTTAGGCAAACTCCAACATCGGATTCGTTTTCGAGAAGGCTTCAAGTCATTTCGTGCCTGTAGGCAGGGATAAGGTGCGACTCAAATCACTTTGAGTGCAGCACGCGCTGCTACAAGACAGCACATTAATTTTCAACGACAGGCTCAACTAGTTTGTGAATAAGGGCTTTAATAAAATTATCCCTCTATGAACCCATACAATGCTTTTTCGTTCAACAAATTTCATGTTGCTACCAGTTACCAAAGCATGAGCCAAAGCACAGAGTAAAGCAGAGAATAGAGCACTGTGCATTACTCTTTATCCCTGGAAGAGAAGTAGAAGAGAAGTGTGCGTCTATCTGTCTATCGTGCTGCTACGAAATCTCTTGCACGTTAGTTTTGTGCGCTTTTCTGAAACAGGAGACGCACACTTGAAATTGTGTGAAGCACTTGTCTATTATGAACTACTCTGTGTTTTTCGACAATCCCTGCTTGCAGATGCTAAAAAATAGCAGATAGATAAAACAGTAAATCATGAATGCTCGGAAATATGTAAATCATAAAATCGGATAAAGCGTAACAAAGTTTGCCGGGTCAGCTAGTATATTATAAATGTATGGAACCATGTTTTTAAGAACAATAAAAAGGTATTAATAGTTTGCAGCAGACTATTTTTAGCTCGACCGTTTGTCAGAGTGATGTATAGAATACGAGAGTTACCAACCGCTCCAATCTTGACCTGTTTTGGAATACGTTTATAATACATTTATGATACAAACAATTATAAATTATTCTTAAAAGATGTTTTGTGTGTTACTTGGACCAGTTGAAATCACATAAGGAGTGTATCGAAAATAAGCTATCCACAAACTTTCTTGCAAATAATGTTGAAAACCGATATTTTATTCATACAAAAAATTGATCCTTTATTGTACGAGGTTAAACTTGAACATAATGAAGACCGGATGAAATTTAAGTTATTCCTTCACGAATTCTCGAACTTTAGATCGAATGCTCTTCAACAAGTTCCGGACAAATGTTGCATCGCATTTTTTGGTCGCTTGAGCCCAAATTTTTTTGAACTCCTGCATGTTTCCAGCTGCCTTACCAGTCTTCTTGAAGACCTTCTTCACGATTGCCCAGTAACGTTCGATGGGTCGAAGCTGAGGGCAATTTGGTGGATTGATATTTTTCTCAACGAAATCTATACCCTTTTCCGCAAGCCAATTGAGAGTGGTTTTGGCATAGTGTCATCACCATAGCCATAATATCATCACTTTTGGTAGTAGTTTCCAAATCGCTACAGAAAAGAAACTCTTCCTTCAAATCGCCAGAGTTAACGTACTTCACAAATACCATAAGTTGCGCACATGAGCTGACATCCGTAGATTCGTCCAGTTGAATTGCAAACAAAGGGGATTGCTTGATTTCTTCCAAAATTTGCACTTTAACATCTTCGGACATATCGGCGATTCGTCTTTGAACGGTGTTGTCCGACAGTAAGACTTGCCGCATTTTGGCCGCACTTGCTTCCCCAAGAACTAAACTCACCATTTTCAGCATGCTGGGCTTGATGAGAGTTTCTCCGATTGTGTGTGGTTTTTTGTTTTTCGCAATTTCCAATGCTGCCTCATATGATGCCTGCACAACTGCAGTATTTTGTTGTTGGATGCTACCTGTAGCATCCAATCGCTGCCGTTTGAGGCCAGCTTCATGGCGTCGAAAAAATGCCACATCCTTGGTGTTATGCTCGGAATGTTTCGTGTCCAAATGTCGCTTCAGTTTTGACGGTTTCATAGCTTCAACACTCAACACAACGTTACACAATACACACTGTGGTTTATCGACTCCATTAACCGTTAGTATCGTAAATCCGTACTTAATGTATTCTTCGGAATACTTTCTTTTCTTCTCCATGTCTGCGACTACCTGCGATAAATCGTTAATTTTTAGTTCTTTTACGTTCCATGTTTATTTTTATTTTCAAGGCTAAATTACCGATTCAAATTTGCAGTATTTGCAGAAATAATCACTCGTTGTAATCCTCCGACGAAAACAAGAAACAAGATCTGAGCAGCAACAATTTTAGTTCCGAAAATTTTAAATCGTGCAGTCAATTGATGTGACTCGACCCATGAATGGCTACACTTCGTTGTACAGAGGGACAGAGCAAGAGATGCTCATTCATTGCTGCCACTTTTTGACGTTTGATCGTCTTTCTCAATCTAGCACACATGAATTAGTGATGGTTTGTTTTCCGTCTGCCACTAATCTGTTTCCCTCTTGCTCTCAGTTCTTCGTTTAAGATCCTGCAGTAGTGTGCTCCGATTGAAGGCCAAAATACTCAATTGACTTGCTTGTTGTGTTGGGAGTGTTGCTCTCGCGGCAGAGAGCCGACGCATAAAACAGAAAACTATTTGTCTCTTTTTCTCCCTGTTCGAGAGTTGCAGACGTTGCAGTCGGAAAACCAGTGCTGTCAGACAGTACACGGAGACAAAAAGATAACCATTCTTGTTTAACTTTTTACACTTTCAACTAAAATGGGACTTGTCAAACTTTTCAAAAAGGCGTATTACTAAACTAGCGGAAAAAGATTAAATTTTTGTTTAAAAAACCAAGACCTTCGCGGCCCCCCTGAGAGGGCTTCGCGGCCCCCCTGTCGGCCGCGGACCACCGGTTGGGAAACCCTGTTCTACAGTGAATTCGTCCTCACATTACATGTAAATTTATATGAAAATAAAAACCTAAATTTATGCACCTATCGTGAGATCCGACCCTTTTTACATTTCCCTGGTAGTACTAGGAATACGAACCCAGATGTAGTCATTGTGGTCCTGGAAACTTTATATCATCACCACTGTACTCATTTTACTTAGCCAGAAATTGGCCCTGGAGTATCTCTAGAACCAGATCACAGATTCCAATAAATTCAAAAACCGTACCGTTCATTTGGCGGTTGTTTCATTCGAATGGGTTCAGTAGTTGCTTGGGAAACTGGGTTAGAAATATCGTTACACACATACACTGCATACACAGATCCACATACAGCCATGTGTTCAGTTCATCGAGCTGAGTTCGTTATATATCAACACTCGGCCTTCCAGACCTTGGGGCAAAAGTCGGGTTTCTTAGACATATACAAACACTTCATTGTAAGAAGGTTAAAACCGTGGTAATCTAGTACGAGATTTGTGAATTTACAAATCGTACGGGAATTTTAGACATTCCAGAACTCTCCAGATCTCCTGGAACCGTTGCAAATTTACGCAAAATGAAATCCAGATTTTCAGAAAGCTGACAAAAAAGTCTTCAAACAAAGCCTTTTGTCGGGTATGAGCTGGAAGCAACATTTAAATAGCCATTCACTTGCAAATATATGTTTAATAAGCCATGTGGTAGTATGTATCACGAAAAGTTACACAACTCATTGTCTGACGTCAGAAACTTTCGAGGGATATGGATGTAATGTCGGTCTATGGGTACCAGATTGAATCTAATCATGGATGCAAGTCTATTCAATTCGATAGATTTGTTATTAAATGCAGTCTTTGAACGGTTTTCTTCCTGATTATTTGGTTCTAGGTATCGCCAATTTTGTTCGCTTTACCTAACATAAAATTCCACAAAATAAACGAGAGTAAAGCTACGTTGAAATAAGAGATTTTCACGTACGATTTATCGGCCCTTCGATACTGAAAACATAATAATTCACTCTGCTCAGGTTTCGCTCCTCAGGCTTGTGTTCAGATGAACCATTTGGAAAATATACAACCGAAACTCATACATTTCCATTGAAAATTTGACTGATAATAACATTTTTACTAAGTTATGCAGACAACAGGCCATAGTTTTGAACAACAACAAAAAAATGTCCCTAAAATTGGGTCCACTTTTTTCTTGTTGAATCATTGTGATTTTATCTATTTTAACAGTTAGTTAATAACGTTTGACTATTATCTGTACATCTAGGCTGCATTACTCGGCTAATTGGTTCAATTTAGCCAAATTTAGAATATTCGAAAATCGAGGAGAATATCTTTTTAGCTTAACCAGTTAAATCATGATGTCTAAAAATTTGAGAAAATCGTTAATGCCACGGAAGTGAAAAACAGTAAAGTAATTAAAAATGTCTGAATTGCTTCGAATTAAGTCGGTAGTGTTGATAGCAACATCGTTATCGCTGAATTAATGATATATTTGGTACATAGGCCGAATGAAGGAGCTAGGCTAACATAACATCTTCTTACCCTAACTGGTCATTTTTAATTTCAATTATTCTGTTAAAATATATCTTCAGAGATTTTATGGTTGAATTGTTCGCTTTTTCTTGCTTTAAATAAGTTTTACTTTTCGATACCGAAAGTACCGAAACATACTGTTCTTTGGTACCAGTATTTTCGGTACCCCTAAAGGACGGTATTCCCGGTATTTTTTGGTTCCGGTGCTACCACAGTCCTACCTGAGCAGGAGAAAATAGCATGTGAATACCTAATTTTGATCTTGATAACTGGCCTTGGTATTTAGGAGCTCAGATTAAGAGGTAAAATACCTAAGCAAAATACCTAAGAATTGCAAGCAAAATATCTCTCGAATACCAACATTTGTTATTTCGGATACCTGGGAATACCTTAGAGGTACTATTCTGGTATTGTCTTACCTCAATTTGGTATTAGCATAACATTGTGGGAACAATTTTATGGTATTATCCTCAGGTATTTTACCTCTTAATCTGAGCTCCTAAATACCAAGGCTAGTTATCGAGTTATTCGATCCTGCTCGGGTAGTGAACGCCGCTCCGTGACATATGAACATCTGAATGGTGTAGAGGGCACAACCGCAGAAGGCCAAGGCAGCAAGACATTGCACGAGAAGGACCACGCGTCTTTGGTGTCTTTGGGCACAAGAAGATAGGGCGCGCAACGGGAAAGGTGGATCGATCAAGTTAGCGACTGCGTACCCTTCGCAGACTGCGAGGCTGGCGAGGTGCTGTCGTGAACCGAATACGATGGTGACAGCTTCTGTTTACAGCAAAGGCCATTTTTTTTTGTGTTGTTTTAGGAGGGACTTTAACGAATTGATCATCCGTCCCTTATAGCCTTGCTCTGATTGCAAAAAGAAAAACACACTCTGCCGAAGTATGTTGATGCTAATTTACGGCTTCGTTGTTTACGGCATCAAAGCGTTAAGATTGTAACCCAACTGTAGGAACCTATTGCTGCTTTAAAAAGTATGGCCAATAGGCGATTTGTTTTATTTGGGCTGTTTATGGACTACTACAAGAAATGTTATAATAAGGCTCGTTCGCGACAAAATCTGGTCACCCCTAAATACGCATATTTCTGGAAATACTTCATCAACGCGTGAAATATTTCGCAAACTGATGAACGTATGTCTGTTTATTGTGTAAAATAAATTTTTGGTGATACTACATGCTTTTTGATCGAAAATGACGTCAAAAAAGAGCAAGTTTGAAAAGCAATTGTAAGCGGTTGCAATGAAAATCTGGATCTGTCAGTAAGAAAACTTGCAAAAAAGCTTGGTTTTCCTACAAGTACTGTCCATAACGTTCTTAAATCTTTCAATACACGTATGACAACAGTCAGGACGGCTGGGAGCGGAAAAAACGGATCTCAGGAACAACCAGAAGGACGCGAAGGTGACGCAAACCAGAACTTTCGGTACATACTGTGGCTAGAAAAATAAAAATGTCCCCAACTTACTTGCATGCTTCCAAGCACCGGCAAGATATGAAGTCGTTTAAGGTGAAAACTGTACCGAACCGTAATGATAAACAGAATGTGACGGCTAAACCCGGGCTCGTAAGTTGTTTCGCGCATATTTGACGGTTGTAATAACGTTGTAATGGACGATAAAACTTATGTGATGGAAGACTTTAAGCAGCTCCCCGGAATGGCATTTCAGGACGAACAAAAAGGCCAAGTTTCCAAATAATATTTGGTTCGGCAGGCAATATGCAGCTGTGGTTGAGCAAGCCAGAGTTCCATCACTACCGGAACGGTAAACAAGCAAACATACCATGAAGAATGCCTAAAGAAGCAATTGTTACCATTCCTACGCAGCCATGACGCTCTTCCTCTATTCTGGCCTGATTTGGCATCTTGTTACTACGCCAAAGATTTTTTGGAATGGTATAAAGCGAATGGAGTGCATGTTGTACCGAAAAAGGCGAAGCCACCTAACTAACCGGAGTTGCGACCTATCGAGCGATATTGGGCTCTTGTGAAGAGAGAACTCCCTTAATATATACCAAAACCGACAACTGTAGAAAATTTTCGAAAATATTGGACGAAAACAAATTGCTTGCAGAGACCTGCACAGACCATTATGGCTACACAGAAAAAAATAATTAATTTTAACAAGCGTGCAAAATATCCCCTCGTATAAATCCAAGCTAAAGGAGGCGTAAACAACGAAATTGTTTGCAACTTTTCATGTGCCATACAACAACATCGGCGATCTTTCATTCAACAGGCTGGATTCAGGCGTTATCTGGCTTAAATTTACATGAAATATCCAATTTTCTTCTGACAAATCTAGCATTCCCTTTATGTGCATTAGATAACGCAGAAAATTCAATGTTTCTTTTTATCTGTGTAGAGTAAACTCAGAAGTTTGTAGTTTTTTCATGCAGCCTAAATAAGCAGCTGTAATTTGTTTTAAGATGACTAATAATACACAATTAAATGAATAAAAAATGCATCTTGGATTGAACTAACAGCAAATTTGTTTTATTCCAAATTTAATCTGTCCAGATTTTGTCGCGAACAAGCCTTAAAGTTTAACGCATTTTCTTCTCTTGATTTGGAAACACGGTTTATAAGAGTTTTATAAACAGCTTCAAGTACGTTTCATGGCTTGTTTCATAAGAAATTACTCATGACAAACATAAAACCGTTGGGAATGGAAGTCTCATCAGCGCCAACATTTGATTAGGACGAATCTGCTTGTGTAAACAAACACTTTGTCTGCTAATTTGTCGGAAGTTAAATACAATTCCTTCAAATTGAATATACCAGCGGATAAAGATAAAACTGTTTTTCCTTAAAGAGTGCTTAATTTGTATTTGTGACCTTTTGTTCAAGAGAAAATGACTACGAAAGCGTTTGTTTACAGAAGCAGATTCACCTTAATCTAATGTTGGCACTGTAATGATAACAATCAATGGACAATTAAAACAGAAAAATATTATAAATTTTTGCCAGGCACGTAAAAATTTTCCCTCGTTTAGTTCCAATCCAAAGGGGGCATGAACATCGAAATTGTTTGCAATCTTTCATGCGCCATACAACAATGTTAGCAATCTTTCATCCACCAGGCTAGATTCAGGCGTTATCTGGCATTAGTTTTCATGAAATATCCCATTTTTTTGCTACCAAATCTAGCATTCTTTTTATGTTATTTTTATGTGATAATGCTGAAAATTCAATGTTTCTTTTTTTCTGTGAAGCGTCTAAAAAATTAAAGTCAACCAGTATTAGATTTATAGCATTGGTTGTCTTAAGAGATCAGAAGAATTAAAACTGTTGATCTGTTTATACACCTTAACTTAGAGACAACCTAAAATTAGTAAAAAATCTTCGAAATCCAGGTGCTCTGAGCCCTGAAGAGCAACAATTTACACAAAAAGCTGAGTCACGACGAAAGCTAAATTGATTTAATTGAAACACATTTTCCTGCAAGTAATGAGCGTTTCTTGTTCCAAGACACTTAAATTCTGATGTTTTGTATATTTAACGTCAATGGTGGATTTTTCCAAGTGTAAAATGAGTAATTTCTCTGAACTAAATACAAAAAATCGCATTGGTCTCACTATTGAAACGAGTGAAATATTGACAATCCCCATTGTGATCAAATTAATTTGTTACGATGAATACGATCTTCTCTTAAAAACCTGCAATGCAATGCAATCTTTGGCTCGTGTCTTCTGAAAAATCCACGAAATCCGTATCGTCAAACAAGGATGTTCAGCACCAACAATCACCGCATCGACAGCGTTTCACCACAAAGCACCACCATACCATACCGATACAATCTTCATCAACGCCAAACCCCGACCCAATCCAATCAACTGATTCACATGACAATGGCAGCCAAATTACTGTGATTCGAAAGAAAGCATCAACACAACAAAAGTAACAACGCAGCTATTCAGTCGTGTTCCGTCTTTGTTCCGTTCGAATGCTGAAAAATCCAATTGGCTTCCATTCATCA